>BTPG01000113.1:0-50000 GCA_036245525.1 Semisulcospira habei | reverse complement strand
GAATAGTAATATTCAGTTCGGGAAATCTCCGTCAAGTCGTCAATGTGATATTGACTGTGTCGACACTAGTATAAAGAGGAGTCAAGTGACGTCTCTCGAGAGAGACAACGACCTCTACGGTAGCGAGTGAATGTGTGAGCGCCGAAGTGTGAATAACTTTTATGCCACTTGTTAGTTATTTGTGCAGATTGGTTTATATGATGTGAATTGTTATTTGTGGATTGGTTTATATGATGTGAATTGTGTGGTTTAATGTATGTTATGAGTGTATGAGAATAAGTTAAACAGAGGGCAAAGAGAGATAACTGTGTGGCCTTTGTCCTTGTTTGTAAGCGCGTGTGTGGTGAATGAAAGAGTCTAGTAAACAGAGATAGAACACCCACCTTTATACAGATTGGCAGAAAGCCCACGCACACACTCATTCCATAAACGTTTATATGTAACAATTTAGTTCAGTAGTACACTAAAAACACCGTCGTTACAGTCATCGGTAATGTTTTTGAAGAAACAAATAAAGGTTCATTGTTCATTGTTCACCCTTGGGGGCAGGGGATCTAACTGGGTGGCAGTGGATCTTTTTTTTTATTTTTGTACATTGCTTAACGTCCTGACAGCAGCAAGACTTTCTCAGGACGTGCCTGCACTGCTGATAAAAACAACTACAGAATATTGAATGTATGTCGCCAGCCGGTCTAATACGCTAAATAAACCTAAGACCATTTAGCAACACATATCCAATATCAAGAGCTACAGGCAGCGCAGACAGTGGGGAGAGTTTAAAAAAGGAAAATACAGGTGAATGGACCAAGGGTAGACAGAAACACATGCCCCAGAATAGAGGGGAAAACCCACCCTGTGGGGCTGACTAGGGTGACCCTGGGAACTAAACAGTAGTTAACCCACCTGTCCCCCAGGGCAGACCCGGGTGGGGTGCAGTGGATCTAACCATTTGCCTGTCCAGTGCTTAGTAGATCCCCTGGCCCCCCCCCCCCCCCCCCACCCCACGGGAGGGGGGGGGGGAAGAGAGGAGGGGATCTAACTGGGGGGGGGGGGGGGGGGGAGATTATCTGTTAGCCTGTCCAGTGCTGACCGGCCCCCTCCCCCCCCCCCCCCCCCTCCCTCCCATGGGGCAGGGGATCTAACCATTTGCCTGTCCAGCGCTGAGTAGTTCCCCTTGGTATGTGTACTTGGCGAGGAGCCAGAACAGTAGGACATCTCCAGTAGTGTCCAGGCTATACTAACACCACACTTGAACTAATTCAGTGGATCCCTATCCTGCTGGGGCATGCCAGGGCTGACTGGTAATTCAGGAATGCCTTGCTCACACAGACTTATCTCAACACAACGGGAGCCATCACTACGGCCTAGTCTGTTTTGCTAGTTACCCCATTCAGCCTGACGCACTACAGCAGGAGATGGGTCGACCATGATAATTCAAGGGTAGTGCCAGATTAGCTTGGCGCCGACAGGCGCCAAGCTAATCTGGCACTACCCTTGAATTATCATGGTCAATCTACCTCCTGCAACAGGTCATAGTCGTTAGATGACGCCTCCAAAATTTGGGAAGTATGTGCGTCAGGCTGAAAGAGTTAATCCATTCACTGTCTACAAAAACTGAACACGACCCTATTGCAACTTGCTGGGTAGTGTTCAATGTTTCTCAGCAGTGAATAGATTAAGCGCAGTGCAAGAGGTATCAATAGATCACCATCAGCCCTTGCAGCGCGGGCACTCACAGAATCTGTGACTCTTCAGGAAACCAATCTATAGCCAGGTTCTTTTCACAGCTGTGGATCGTTCATTTTGAATTTACAGTCGACGTTGCTTACAACAAGGCATGATAACAAAATCAGACAAAAACAACACAGAAGTGCCAACAGCGCTGCACTGTATTTCTAAGTTCTATTCACGGGAATGTTCGAGTCACCAGGCCATTTGTAATATATGAAGCTTACTGTACAATGCCTTACAAAACACAGTAAGCATAAAAAACGCAATGATGTGCCGGAAATAAAATAAGCACTGTCACCCCCTGTATTCAAATTGTGACTACTCATTTATCTAGTACACACTAAAATTTCTGTATAAAAAACCCTGTACTTTGTGGTGAATTTTTTTTTGGTTGTTGTTTAATTTCCAGAGTAGTTTTGGGGGGCTTAACTTCATGAAAACAAGCAAATGTGCCTAATGGAGGTTTAGCAACAAACTGCACATGCGTGCATGGTACAAAAACAACACAAAGACAAAGACAAGACACAAAATATATTGTTAGAAAGTGCAGCTGACTTTCAGTTACACCCAGTCATTAAAGCTTTTAGCCACCGACTAGTCACTGCCATTCTGCACGCTCACTACCACCCTCAGAGTTAGTCCAACTATAGCTCTAACAGTACAGTACAGTGCTACAACGTACGTACAGCAACAGTCAAGGGGTTAAACCTTGTAACTAGTGTCCATCTCACTCGTCAGTCAGTCAAACTATTGCTCTAACAGTAACTAGCCACCGCCATTCTGCACGCTCACAATCACTGTCAGTCAGTCAAACTGTCGCACTAACAGTTATGAAAAAGAAAAAAAAAATAACACCTCCAACAATCAAACTATAGCTGTGACAGCGTTACTGGCCTACATACACGGTCTAGACAGGTAACTTACTGGCCTACAGACACGGTTTAGACAGGTAACTTACTGGCCTACAGACACGGTCTAGACAGGTAACTTACTGGCCTACATACACGGTTTAGACAGGTAACTTACTGGCCTACAGACACGGTCTAGACAGGTAACTTACTGGCCTAAAGACACGGTTTAGATAGGTAACTTACTGGCCTAAAGACACGGTTTAGATAAGTAACTTACTGGCCTACAGACACGGTTTAGACAGGTAACTTACTGGCCTACAGACACGGTTTAGATAGGTAACTTACTGGCCTAAAGACACGATTTAGACAGGTAACTTACTGGCCTAAAGACACGGTTTAGACAGGTAACTTACTGGCCTAAAGACACGTTCTAGACAGGTAACTTACTGGCCTACAGACACGGTTGAGAGGTAACTTACTGGCCTACAGACACGGTTTAGACAGGTAAATTACTGGCCTACAGACACGTTCTAGACAGGTAACTTACTGGCCTACATACACGGTCTAGATAGGTAACTTACTGGCCTAAAGACACGGTCTAGACAGGTAGCTTACTGGCCTACAGACACGGTCTAGACAGGTAACTTACTGGCCTACAGACACGGTCTAGACAGGTAACTTACTGGCCTAAAGATACGGTTTAGACAGGTAACTTATTGGCCTACAGACACGGTCTAGACAGGTAACTTATTGGCCTACAGACACGGTCTAGACAGGTAACTTACTGGCCAACAGACACGGTCTAGACAGGTAACTTACTGGCCAACAGACACGGTCTAGACAAGTAACTTACTGGCCTACATACACGGTCTAGACAGGTAACATACTGGCCTACAGACACAGTCTAGACAGGTAACTTACTGGCCTACATACACGGTCTAGACAGGTAACTGGCTGGCCTACAGACACGGTCTAGACAGGTAACTTACTGGCCTACAGACACGGTCGAGACAGGTAACTTACTGGCCTACAGACACGGTTGAGAGGCAACTTACTGGCCTACAGACACGGTCTAGACAGGAATGAAAATTCAACCTTTTCTCTGGGATGCGATAACTCCCTCATTAGGAAAATGCACAGTTTGCTGCCGATGCCAAAATTTCATACATTGTACATTTCACAGGCATCTGTCAATAGCATAGAGTGTATGTACAATGCACTACAACGTAGGTATGGCGACAGTCAAGAGGTTACACCTTGTAACTAGTGTTTGTTTTACCTGTGCCTGAACGGCCAGGTGGAAGGCTCCTTTCTTAAAGGGTATCATGCCACCATTGTGATTTCGTGTTCCCTCCGGAAAGACAAACACCTTCATCTGAAAAAAGTAAATAAAACATTAAACAATGTTTACTTACCACAAAGAAAGCTGGAGGAGGAATTTCCATTTTAAATGATGGGCTATGCATATGATCCCTTGTGACTACACACAGATCGTTGAAATCAGAATTAAACATCACAGGCAGGGTAAACTGATCAGAATTCTGACACGATCACAAGTCAGTCAGTTTTAGCAGTCTTTCTTTAATGACAGTCAGACAGTTTTAGCCGTCTTTCTTTCCCGACCAATAGTTTAAGCCATCTTTCTTTTTCCTGTCACACAGTTTTAGCAGTCTTTCTATAATGATAGTCAGACAGTTTTTGCAGGAGTTTTAGCAGTCTTTCTATAATGATAGTCAGACAGTTTTAGCAGTCTTTCTATAATGATAGTCAGACAGTTTTTGCAGGAGTTTTAGCAGTCTTTCTATAATGATATTCAAACAGTTTTTGCAGGAGTTTTAGCAGTCTTTCTATAATGATAGTCAGACAGTTTTAGCAGTTTTTCTATAATGACAGTCAGACAGTTTTTGCAGGAGTTTTAGCAGTCTTTCTATAATGATAGTCAGACTGTTTTAGCAGTCTTTCTAAAATGATAGTCAGACAGTTTTTGCAGGAGTTTTAGCAGTCTTTCTATAATGACAGTCAGACAGTTTTTGCAGTCTTTCTATGATAGTCAGACAGTTTTTACAGGAGTTTTTGCAGTCTTTCTTAAATGACAGACAGTTTTTGCAGTCTTTCTTTAATAATAAAACTTGTGCTCCAAGAAACCACACAATAATTGTTTGCGCAATTTGAGAAAGCCTGTAATTAAAGCCAGCTAACCTTATCCTCATGAACACTGAATGAGCAGTCTGAATGATGCCTTAAGTGTGCCTGACTGTAATTTAGGACCTTATGACTCCAGGCCTAAGGCTCAAAATCTTAGACCAGTGTACACAAGGGCTCTTTATTCTTAAACTCATAGAACTAAATGACTTTTATTCTACAGAATGGAAGCCATTTAGTTGTGGGTGTTTAAGAGTTAAAGTGGGTAGATTGTATTCTCAGCAACCCTGACCCTTTTGCTTCGAATGAGGTCTGCAGTGGTCTGGATGGTACTGCGTGCACTCTCGGGATTCAGGCGGTCGATGAACACGGTGCCGGTCAGGGAGGCCGCCAGCCCGAAAGGCCAAAAATAGCGCAACTCCTTTTTAGCCAGCGCTGCACAACGCTCTGGCCACATCTCCATCATGCCTAAAGAAGAACAAATCATAATAATTATTATTGCACAACGCTCTGGCCACATCTCCATCATGCCTAAAGAAGAACAAATCATAATATTATTGCACAACGCTCTGGCCACATCTCCCATCATGCCTAAAGAAGAACAAATCATAATATTATTGCACAACGCTCTGGCCACATCTCCATCATGCCTAAAGAAGAACAAATCATAATATTATTGCACAACGCTCTGGCCACATCTCCATCATGCCTAAAGAAGAACAAATCATAATATTATTGCACAACGCTCTGGCCACATCTCCATCATGCCTAAAGAAGAACAAATCATAATATTATTGCACAACGCTCTGGCCACATCTCCATCATGCCTAAAGAAGAACAAATCATAATATTATTGCACAACGCTCTGGCCACATCTCCATCATGCCTAAAGAAGAACAAATCATAATATTATTGCACAACGCTCTGGCCACATCTCCATCATGCCTAAAGAAGAACAAATCATAATATTATTGCACAACGCTCTGGCCACATCTCCATCATGCCTAAAGAAGAACAAATCATAATATTATTGCACAACGCTCTGGCCACATCTCCCATCATGCCTAAAGGAGAACAAATCATAATATTATTGCACAACGCTCTGGCCACATCTCCATCATGCCTAAAGAAGAACAAATCATAATATTATTGCACAACGCTCTGGCCACATCTCCCATCATGCCTAAAGGAGAACAAATCATAATGTTAACCCATTTCACCCCAAGGCTGCAATTCCCTAATTCTACAGGTAACTGATCCGCCCCCTGCATATGACAGACCTTAGGCTCCATGCTATTTAACCCTTATCATTCGGAATACACCAGTTAGACTAAAATAGTTCCAGGCGCCAAGCGATTCTGGCACCACCCTTGAACTAAAGCCACTGGTCTATATTCTTATCTGTAAGTACTATAATGTAGCCTGCATATATATATATATATATATATATATATATATATATATATATATATATATAATATATATATATATATATATATATATATATATATATATATATATATATATCAACTAAGTGCCGGTTACGTGGTTGTTGTAGTTGTAGTATGATACAATCACACCAGACACACGCACATAGGGTTCTTGTAAAGAAACTGTGCTCAGCTGCAACTCGTCACGCGTGGCACAAGGTTGTAGGGCAACAGCTCCAACAATATTTTATTCCCATGATGCACTCTCAGCACAATGCATCCACAATTTGGTACACTGTGTCTCTACAATGCATCCACACTGGTACACTGTCTCCTCTACAATGCATCAACACTGGTACACCGTCTCCTCTACAATGCATCAACACTTTTGACACACTGCGTCTCTCATACAATGTACACAAACTTCCTAACACCATCTTTTATACTATTACAGATTTCCAGAACAATCCAGCAAATTTACACAACACAACCAATCAGAAAAGAAAACGTAACCGAAACTCATTAATATTCATGAGAAAGAACACTCTAGATCTGCCTACAACTTTCTACAAACTTTGACTAATTCCGGAAAATCGGTGATTTCCGTAATTTTTGCCAACTGCAGCAAAACATATTTACTTTGACGTCATAGCTGAGGTCACTAAAAAGATCGCAACCCTGCTCAAACCTTCCACGCTAACTCGAACCTTCCACGCTAATGTAAGTCAAATTTTAATACATTGTAGCGAAAATACACATCATAACAAAAATCGATCACAATTCTCCAACACACACATGCTCTCAAAAGAATAACACAACCACAAACGTAACAGTGCCAGATGCAGAAGATGGATCGACCATGGTAATTGAAGTGTAGTGCCAGATTAGCTTGGTGCCAGGCTAATCTGGCCCTACCCTTCCATTATCCATCTCCTGCTCACCGTGGAAGCCACTAAAACACTAGTTTGTGCATTTGTGCTGTCCAAGCTAAATTATTGTAACTCTTTGCTTTGTGGCTGCCCTCAGTATCTCATTGATCGCCTCCCAAAAGATTCAGAACAATGCAGCCTGGCTTGTGAGAGTACGTAAGACTGAGCATGTCACACCCATCTTGAAGTCCCTTCACTGGCTACCTGTGTCCTCACGTATTCAATACAAAGTTATGTCATTTCAGGCACCAGCCCAGAATACTTGTCCTCTTTGCTGCACATGTATACACCCTCTCCTGAGCTCCGCTCCTCTTCTGATAAACGGAAGTTGTGTATACCTTCTGTCCAAACTAACACATTTGGTCAGCGCACTTTTGTTTATCAAGCCCCAGTGTTATGGAATACACTTCCTCTTGAGGTCAGAAACAGTGAGTCTGTCTCTGACTTCAAGAGGTCATTGAAAACTCACCTCTTCAAGCTTTACTTTGAATAATTGCCAGTGTTTGATGCCTTAGTTGTAGTTCTGTAATCCTCCTTGTTTAGATTGAATGTTAATTAGAACATAAATTATTATGTATTTTAGTTCATTGTAAAAGTGGTGTGTTCGGGTATTGTGTTTTGATATGTCATTGTATTTTTATTTTTGTGTACAAATTGTAAAGCGCTTAGAGCTTTTGATTAAGATTAAGCGCTATATAATTACTCATTATTATTATTATTACTATTATTGATACAAATTACAAGTACAAAACAACAGTAATAAATTTCACATAATGTGTATCATAAAATTGTTTTCTTATAACACTAACAGCAGACCTGACTGCTCTAAGTCAGTTTCTTTTGTATAAAGCCAAACCTAGTGAGAAAAACACTGGCCATGGTAGCTACAGCCAGCATCAGCCCAATGACCTTTTGCATACTAGGAAAGCACTGACCGAAGAAGTCCAGAGAAGTCTGGTGGTTGGCCACCACAACGCAGGGACCCACATCCTTCAGGTTCTCTTGACCTCTGACCTCACAATCGATGCCAAACAGCCGGCGCAGTCCTCGGACGATCCAAACAACGTGACTGCAAACAAGTTCATTCACCCATTTAACTCATTCAGCCTGATGGCCATATTTCCCAAATTTTGGAGGCGTCATCTAATGACTATGCACCAGTTGCAGGAGATGGATCAACCATGATTATGATAATTCAAGGGCAGTGTCAGATTAGCTTGGCACAACAGGCGTCAAGCTAATCCGGCACTACCTTTGAATTATCATGGTCAAGCCATCTCCTGCTGTAGTGCGTCAGGGCTGAATGGGTTAACCCCAAGGCTGCATTGGCCAAACGTTTCGCAAGTGTCACCTAACGACTATGTACCAGTTGCAGGAGCTGTAACGCATCGGAGCTAAATCTGTAAATGGGATAACGATACTACAACTAACGATGCTAATGCTACTACTACTACCCAAATGTGGTAGAAATCAGTAAACTGCTGTGATCACCAAACATATCATATGTATGTCATTATGTGATCACTATGTATCTGACGGGGGAAGAGTCGTACCTTCTGCAAACAAGTCATATTTGACATCTGGATTTGACATAAAAACTGAGAAAGATATAAAGATCATTAATTTAAATACAAAATAACAACTTAGGGACCAAGAATGCAACCTCTGGAAACTCTAAGTACTCTTAGTCTTACTATTACTGAGTACTAAGCCTTCTGAGTACTTTCCATAACACAAACTTTTTCACTCTGCTTCCTTCTGTTTCCTACCTCACAGATTTGATGCAAAGAAAGATGTTGCTTGTGCATCCAGATTGTGAATGTCAACCGAATGTTCCTTTAGGTTTAACAGTGGGTTCGCACATTTGCCAAAATAAAGGCTTTCCTCAAAAGCTCAAGCAGTATCCCATGGCTCCAAAGTCCAATTGCAAATCAAACACTTCACTTCTTTCAGACTTGCACGATAAGCATTAAACTGAAAATGCATCATAATATCAAACCTCTTTTCAAAGACCAAATTACAATGCTTCAACGGCTGTCGTGAATCATCGTAATGTCACAAGTCTATGCGCATGTGCACCGTCAAATGAAATAGTTGTTTTTCCTAAAAACTTACCCGTAGTTTTCAACATCCCCAGGACGCCAGAGTGACAGTAAACTAACTAAAACTGCTGCTATGTTCACACACAGATAGTACAAAAAGATCTTGGCGTAGTACTTAAAGGTACCATTCAATTCATACAACAACGGTAGTATAAGAAGTATCGAAATAAAGGTCCACTGGATAAAGTCTAGCTCCATTTTCTCAGCACAGTGTACGTTTGCAAATCAAGGTCAAAGGTCAACATTTGTGGGCGAATGGGGTTTAGTGCCCATTTTAGCCTCAGCTTTGATGACGTCATATTAAAAATCACGACAAGAATTTAAAATGTAATTGTGTAATAATCATATTGTATGTAATCATGAAAGAACACGTAAACTCATCTAATTTTAGCACCTAAATCTCATTACATAATTCAGAAAGTGTGTTTCAGGAGGAAAACTTATAAAGGGATTTCATTCTAACTTATCATGTTAACGTTGCGCCCCTTTGTTTACATTTTTGATCCCGAGATCAGGTGCAAAGGTACGATGAGATAGCAGCGGCTGACGGTGACTGATAGCGCAAAGTCACATGCACCAAGGGTTATCATTAAAACCAGAGCTGCACGTTCGCATCTGAGTACTTGTCCATCTTGCCTGTAGCTAGACTCGTACGAACAAGATGGCTAAGCGCGTGGCTGTGATCGGCGGTGGGTGTAGCGGCCTGGCGGCCATCAAGTGTTGTGTGGACGAGGGACTGGAACCCGTGTGTTACGAGCGGACCGACGTGCTGGGAGGACTGTGGCACTACACCAGCCAAGTGGTCCGCAACGGCCAGGCCTGCGTCATGCGCTCCACAGTCATCAACACCAGCAAGGAGATGATGTGCTACAGCGACTACCCCATCCCCAAGCACTACCCCAACTTCATGCACAACACGCACGTGTGGCAGTACTTCAAGGACTACGCTGAACACTTCGGCCTGCACAAGTACATCAACTACAACGTGGAGGTTGTCATGGTTAGGCGTGCAGATGACTTTCCAGAGACTGGGAGATGGAATCTAGAGTGTGCGTAATTGCATATTAGTGCTGAGTTGGTATACCTCGCCCTGTGCCTATAGGTTAAACGCACCAGCGGCGCCATTGTTGCACTGCCGTAGTTGAAGTACGAGAGATGAGCACACTACAAGTACAATGGACTTGATTCAGGGGCGTGGGTGTGACACAAGCCTCCGCCATCTCCAAGTCTACACAAAACTAGCACGCAGTTCTGGTGCACATGACCAGTCCGAGCGACCGATCTGCTACGCAAATAGCAACAATGCCCCCGTAGGTGCGTTTAGCCTATAGGTACAGGGCAAGGTATACCAACTCAGCCATATTAGTGATGCCGAAGTGGTCACTCTAGTATACTTTTTAGGAAACGGTACCCCAGGTATAATGGTCAATTGGTTGACCGTGGCATTGAAACAAAAAGAAGAAGGTACACTGTCCAATGTCACACTGTACCCGAGGTACATTATCTTGTATTAAACTGTACACGGTGTAAACTGTGTGGTGTTAATCAAAGCTTTTCACTTCAGATCTCGTTTTTTACAAGAGAGCCCACTCAACATGCCGCAGACCTGCTGGTTGTGTAGAGAGTTGGCATAAATCCACATTATCCCACATAGGGCTTAAGGGGTCATGACACTCTTTGAAACATCAAAAGTGCTTGATATATTCTTACATTTGTGTCATGTTGCTTCCTGAATTTTGATTAATGATTGCAAACAGACAAACACAGCTGTGTTAGTGTTTTTGAGCAGGGTTGATGCAGAGCTTTCTGGCTGCAAATGTTTATGGTAATCTGTTACCTCCTGAATGATCATATTTTATATAAGAATGAAAGTCAAGCTATCACAAGAGGAATAGATGCTCATGGGCTATCTTTGCTGTGGAGATCTGGAGTGTCTTTCACGGGTGTCCATATACACGTAGATATCTATGCTCTTTGCAAATTTGCAACATTGTGGCGTGTGAAACGAAACTTCTCAGTCTCAATGAGATGCACAGATCCTCGTAATCTGACTTAGGTGGCAGGGGCTCATGAGATTTGCTAAGGCTGTCAGAATACATGGGGATCTGACTTTGGCGGCAAGGGCTCATGAGATTCGCTTAGGCTGTCAGAATACATGAGGATCTGTGGCATGTGGGGTTCAGCGCCGGCAGACAAAGCAGAGCACAAAGAGAAATCAACCCTCAACTGTTTTGGCGGGATGCCCCTTGCCAGCTCGCCTTGTTTACTCAGACTCAGGCTGATCTCAGACTTGCTGGCTTTGTTTTACTTAGACTGTTTATTTAGACTGTTTTACTTAGACTATTTTACTCAGACTCATGCCGATCTCAGACTTGCTAGCTTTGTTTTACTTAGACTGTTTTACTTAGACTGTTTTACTTGGACTGTTTTACTTGGACTGTTTTACTTAGACTGTTTTACTTAGACTGTTTTACTTAGACTGTTTTACTTAGATTGTTTTACTTAGACTGTTTTACTTGGACTGTTTTACTTAGACTGTTTTACTTAGACTGTTTTGCTTGGATTGTTTTACTTGGACTGTTTTACTTAGACTGTTTTACTTCAGACTGTTTTACTTGGACTGTTTTACTTAGACTGTTTTACTTAGACTGTTTTACTTAGATTGTTTTACTTGGACTGTTTTACTTGGACTGTTTTACTTAGATTGTTTTACTTAGACTGTTTTACTTAGACTGTTTTACTAAGACTGTTTTACTTAGACTGTTTTACTAAGACTGTTTTACTTAGATTGTTTTACTTGGACTGTTTTACTTAGACTGTTTTACTAAGACTATTTTACTTAGACTTTTACTAAGACTATTTTGCTTAGACTGTTTTACTTAGACTGTTTTACTTAGACTGTTTTACTTAGACTGTTTTACTAAGACTATTTTACTTAGACTGTTTTACTAAGACTGTTTTACTTAGACTGTTTTACTTAGACTGGCGAACACAATAATTATCTGATTAACTCTATTAATAATAATAATAATAATTATATTTATAAAGTGCAAACTCCCTGCAGTGCAGGCTCTAAGCGCTGTACAATGCAAATCAAAGTTAAAACCTAAACACAAATCAATAGACAGCAACAACACAGAATACAAATATTACAATACAAATTCTAAAATTAACAGCACATAAACACACCCAAAGCACAAACAACCATTGCAACAAGGACTGGCTCAGGATCATCATGATGTTATTGTGAAACAGCAAAGAGACTGGAATTTGGTAAGACAGGGTAGTGAGTCTGGAAAAGATGTGTTTTAAGCTGACTTTTGAAAGAAATTACTGTCGGGGCATCATGAATGTGCTTCGGAAGCGACTTCCAAATGACTGGGGTCTGGAAACAAAAGGACCTTTGACCAAAAGACTTTGTATTTATTTTTGGTACTTTCATTGGCCTGTGGAGACATAGATCTTCATAATATATATGCACAGTGGGATTCAGCGATACTCGGTTACTTTCACCCACGTCATGAGTTATAAGTTCGGACTTGAGAATCTGTGTTTCGCTGAGAGTAGTTTTGAGCTCAGAATAATCGTGCTTACAGTTACACCATACAGTTTCCAAGGCATAGATTATAATGGACCTGTATGAACTTGAGACCCTCATGAGTCAGTCAAATATTCAAAGGAGGGTCTGTGTCTCTAGTTGACATACACATGTTGCTATCACACCAGATCCTCATGAGTCCTCTAAAATTTAACATGGTGAAGCACCATACGAATGTAAGATTACACTCTCAAGTCTCAAAAATTGTCATGAGCCATTGGGCCCTGTGTGGGATAATGTGGATCTATGCCAAGTCTCCACACAGGGGTCCGTGGCACGTTGAGCGGGCTCTGTTGTAGGAAGTGAGATTTGAAAAGCTTGATATAAATTGGCACAGAACAGTGTACACCATGTACAGTTTTACATCAGACAGTGTACCTCAGGTACAGTTTAACATCGTACAGTGTACACGGGGTATGCTGTCCTAAAGGTATACTTTTGTGACCACTTCAGCATTAGTGACGTATGTTCCCTTACAATTATTGTATTAATAAGGATTATTAATTATATGTGTAATGAAGCATCAGGGACATGAATACACGTGAAACTGCCTGATGTCAGTTGTTGCTTTGACATATTTATTTTTTCAAATTTAGTTTGATCTCTTTTCCCAAGTTCATCATGTATGTCAGATGTTGAAGAAAACATATCGAATTGTTATGATCATTATGGCAGATGGTACTGTACTTTTAGTTTTATTATGATTGCTTTTAGAGCCATATTTCATTTTTAAGCCCCTTCTTGGTTTTTAAATTGTTTTTTTTAAGTCTCTTCTATTTATAGAAGAGTCTTTTTAGGATGGGGCATGGTGGAGTGCTTTCAATAGCTTGCACATGATGTCATGCCTCAAGCTCTGACAGTGAAGTAACAAGATAAAAATGACATCATGTCTATAGTTACACAAACCTCGCTGCAGAACATTTGGCGCAAAGCGCAGTAATTATGTGCTTTTATATAAATGCCTATGTGTGTATGTATCAGATTGAATGTAAACATTAAAATCTCAGATGATTGTGTGCATACAAGCTGGAAAAGTGAGGATATGCTTCATTCAGGGGGTGCTGAGAGAGCCTCCGAGCACATTTAAATTGGATGTCAAATGACCATTTCAAGGAAGTCGGTTGACCTACATTAGTGTCTGTAATTTTCATTTTATTCACGTAAAATTTTTAACATACCAGTAGGTAGTTCGGAGAAAGACATTTGATGAGTTTGTTAGTCAGCTTTGTACCTTTTGAAAAAAATAATGTCATCGCAGAAAAAAAATACCAAAAGTAAGAATCCTTGATTTCAGACAGGGACTGTAACATAAAAGCACCAGACACATCAGTGTTATGCAATTTTCCTGAATTAACACAAAGCACCAGACACATCAGTGTTATGCAATGTTCCTGAATTAACACAAAGCACCAGCGCATTAGTGCTATACATTAATTGACGCGATGCTCACTCTCTGAGAAAAATTGATTTAAGAAGACAGTCTCTTTGTTATGATGTCTGCAGGTGTTTTGTGGGGAAAGTGGGAAATGCATACAAGCTTATAGAATAGACTTTGTGGGCATGGGTCATACCATCTTCTCTTTGTTTTTTTCATGTAGTGATTTCTTAATATGTAGGCATACTACTCATAGGCACATGTGACCGATCATCAGAATATTGCTCGTATATGAATATAAATCATTAAATGCCTGTTGTCTGTCCATGCATAAAGACTACAGTGGCGCTGCAGCAACTCAAAGAAAAGCTTTGTGCGACCTGAGATTCAGTCAGTAGTGTGTGACCTGAGATTCCGTCAATAGTGTGCCATCTGAGATTCAGTCAATAGTACCCAAGCTGGTGAATTCAAATTTTTGTTTTGTTTTTGCCGAGTGTCAGTTTTGTTTCAAGCTGCTGACTTTGCGACCTAAGTTTGTAGGCTTTCATCACCTCTGATTTCTTCCTTGTTCCAGTGATTGACCACAAGACTGGCAGAGATTGGACAGAGGTGTTTGACGCTGTCCTCGTCTGTACCGGTCACCATGCGGAGAAGAATGAGCCAACGTTTCCCGGACTTTCTGACTTCACGGGGGAGGTGGTGCACTCACATGACTACAAGGAGCCGTTCAAATACGTGGGGAAGCGAATCCTCGTCATCGGCATCGGCAACTCAGGGGGAGACATTGCTGTGGAGCTGAGCAGGGTTGGGCAGGTGAGATGACATGTTTCTCACTCTCAGTCATACAGTCATGTACTGTTGGTTTGTTTTTCTTACTCTCAGTCATACAGTCATGTAGGACTGTTGGTTTGTTTACCCCTTGGCTGTGGGTAATGACTTATGTTGTGATGATTCCAACAGGAATCATCGCAATAAAAGTCACTACCAACAGCCAAAGGGTTAATATTCACACCATCCATACCTAACACTCTACACTATGGATTGACCATGATTCTGTACATACTTCAAGAAGGGTGCTTAACCCATATCATACTGAGACTAAAAGTTAGTAAAAGCTTCCAATTTGTACACTGCCATAATTATGCAGGCTACATTATAGTACTTACAAATAAGGATATAGACCAATGGCTTTAGTTCAAGGGTAGTGCCAGAATAGCTTGGCACCTATAGGTGCCAAGCTAGTCTGGCACTACCCTTGAACTATTTTAGTCAAACTGGTGTATTCCGAATGCTAAGAGTTAAATAGCGTGGAGCCTAAGGTCTGTCATACACAGAGGACGGATCAGTTACCTTGGGGGGGGGGGGGGGGGTGTCCAACTTCTTGTTTAGGACCTTCAATCTGACTTAGACGACCTCTCTACACCAAATCGGGCTTCCTAGTGGCCGAAATTGGGGGGGGGGGGGGGGGGCATAGGCTTATGTCTGAGAAGCCTTCTCAACACCTGCTGAAATATCAAAAAGTGCGGAGGGGGTGGGGGGTGGGAATGGAGGGGTGGTGTTGTGTTGACGAACTAGTGGTGTGCCATGAACTCTTCCACCTTTTCAACACCTGCCCAAAATATTTAGAAATAAATGGGGGGGGGGGGGGGGGGGGCTTTATCATAGCAGTTTAAAGAATTTGTTTTTTGGGGGAATGCTTGGATCCATAAGCCCTGGACTGCCCCTCATACATTCACCATCATACATTCACCATCATACATTATACATTCACCATCATACATTCAGGGTTTCACATCACATGTGTAGGGGTAAATCACATACAGATTACAGCAAGCGTGTAACAAAACTGAGCTGACTAGTCATGATTATGTGAAGAATTCACTGTCGATGAAAACATTCAAAAACTTCACTCGCTGGTCTGAAAGCGAAAGACTCCCAGGGTGTGCTGCAGCCAGGGGTGAATTTGACATTTTGAACATGGTGCATTGTGCTGCATGTATTAAACATATATGTTGCAGGTGTTTCTCAGCACACGGCGGGGGACATGGATTGTGCACAGGCTGGGCAGGGCAGGAGGGCTGCCTGTGGACATTTCTCAAACTCGTCGTTTGACGTTCGCTATTTTGCCATACCTGCCCTTCAGTTTTGTCAATGCTGTGTTAAAAATGTCCATCAACTCTATCCTGGACCATGACCTGTATGGACTTAGACCTGATTACCCTCCCCTAGCCCAGCACCCCATGGTCAATGATGACATTGGCAACCGCATCGCCTGCGGCAGTGTCAAAATCAAGTCCGACGTTAAGCGATTCACGGCCACAGGGGTGGATTTTGTCGATGGTACTGCAGAGGAAAACATTGATGTGGTGAGAACCGACTTCTGGTATCTTGAACTACAACAGGAGATGGATCGACCATGATAATTCAAGGGTAGTGCCAGATGAGCTTGGCACCTGTTGGCGCCAAGCTCATCTGGCACTACCCTTGAATTATCATGGTCGATCCATCTCCTGCAACTGGTGCATGGTCGTTAGGTGACACCCCCAACATTTGTGGCTGTGGTTCTAAAGGGTCAGGTCCCTGAGACCGGTTCAGTCACAGAGCAGGTGGTGCAATGCTTTCAAGCGGACGGCTAGGATTCACATGACTGGTCAGGATTGTGCGCGGGTTTATATAGCCGGCGGACAGGGTCAGTGGGTTAACCCATTTCTCAAATTTGGGAGGTGTTGTCTAACGACTGTGTACCAGTTGCCGGAGATGGCTTGACCAGGATAATTCAAGGGTAGTGCCAGATTAGCTTGGCGCCTGAAGGCGCCAAGCTAATCTGGCACTACCCTTGAATTATCATGGTCGATCCATCTCCTGCTAAAGGGATCCAGGGTTAAAAGGGTTGACATGACATTGGTTTGAGCAGTGATTGTGCTGGCTAGGTCGTGATTTTTTCCCTTCAAACATTTTGTAGCGCTGTTATTCGCTGTTGTTGTTTGAAAATTTAAATTACAGGTTTTCACATCCAAATTGTGCCATAGTTTACTGTCACATCGTGCACTGTTTTGTTACAGGTAGTGCTGGCTACTGGGTACATTTTTGGCTTTCCCTTTATTGAGAAAAAGGTGATTGATGTGAAGGAGAATCGCCTGCCGTTCTACAAGTACATGTTCCCCCCAGACCTGGAGCACCAGACGCTGGCCGTCATTGGCTGCATTCAGCCTCTCGGCGCCATCATGCCCATCTCAGAACTTCAGTGCCGACTGGCCACCCGTGTGTTCAAAGTTGGTTTTCCCTTTTTATTTAACTGATCTTAATCAACAATATGTAGGTTGACCACTTAATAAAAATAAAAGTAGTCCTAGAATACCAACTATTTTTTAAAGTCCAGACCAAAAAGGTGTCTGCCAATTGTGTTAAATGCAGAGAAGAAGTTGAGAAAGAAAGAAACACACTTAGACAAGAGAATTAACACAATTTATTAACATTGCAGATTTTTTTTTTTAATTCAAAATATTCATGGTGGGAAAAGGCAATTCTTTCTGGGATCAGCGTCTTTATCTCAGCATTGTTGACAAAGTGATGCGGAATTTTTGGTTGAACATTTGAGCATGTTAATGATGTGAATAAAAACACCCAACTCTGAATGCATTATACACACTCATTATCCACACCCATTATACACACCCACAACACCCCGCAAAAGTTCACCCTTCCGTGGTCAGCAGAGCTTTTTATCGGTGATTCAAGTGCTTCCAACAGCCAAACAGTTAAGCAGCAGATAAACCAATGTGGCTAGTGCCTGCCGGCTTGCTGCGGCTCCTGAGCATACATGTATATGCTTCGTGCAGATGGAGTGTGTTTGTGATGTGGCTGCGCTGTGGAATTGCAATTCAGTATGACCCTTTCCCAGCCACTCCTTTTTTTCCCCCTGAAATCTTTGTTCATTCAGTAGAGAAGACCGCAACCGATCATTGTTCATTCAGTAGAGAAGACCACAACCGATCATTGTTCATTCAGTAGAGAAGACCACAACCGATCATTGTTCATTCAGTAGAGAAGACCACAACCATCCAAGGAACATGGATACAAATTGGTCTCAGCAAGAGGCATAGATCCTCATGAGCCCCCACAGTTGCGGAGGCTCATGAGGATCTATGTCTCTTGCAGTTGGATCATGTTCACTTTTGTCAGCGGTGAAGGGGTTAATGACACTTAGTGGTGCAGTCATTTAACAGGGAGACGTCAAGCTGCCCTCAGCCTCGGAAATGTGGAAAGACATTCGCTTCAAAGAGGCGGCCATGGCGCAGCGCTATGTGAAGTCCCAGCGTCACACCATCCAGGTGGATTACATCCCATTCATGGACGAACTGGCGCAGCTCAACGGGTGTCAACCTGATGTTGGTGAGCTAATTATGATATAGAGCTGTATCGTCTACTTTCATCGTCTTGGTGAGCTAATATTGTGCTGTATCGTCTACTTTCATCGTCTTGGTGAGCTAATATTGTGATGTATCGTCTACTTTCATCATCTTGGTGAGCAAACATTTACACTTTATCTTCTACTTTCATTGTCTTCGTGAGCTAATATTGTGATGTATCGTCTACTTTCATCATCTTGGTGAGCAAACATTTGCACTTTATCTTCTACTTTCATCGTCTCCATTTTCACAGCTGTTTCATTGCAGTTTGAAAGGTCTTTAGGCCCTCTGTCAGACAATTAGAGGATGCACACACTCCCAGCTCATCATTTTACAGGATCTGAAAGTAATGTCTGCAGGTACAGATCAATCTTTGGGTATTGAGAGAGGATTTCCGGGATGAAAATTCGCCTGAACATGTTTCTCTGCTTGTTGGCAGTGTTGAGCTGATTGGTATCTTCAGACTGAATCAGGTTAACTCATTCATTCGCGACACACTTCAGCAAGAAATGGATCGAGCATGATAGTTTAAGGGTGGTGCCAGAATAGCTTCGCGCCCATAGGCCCCAAGCTATTCTGGCACCACCCTTGAACTATCAAGCTTGATCTGTCTCTGGAATTGTAAAACGATCCTTCAGTGGGCAACTTCAAAATTTGGGGATTGTGGTCCTTGGTGTAGAATGTGTTGGTCAGGTTAACTTTGGCACCTGTGATGTAACTAATACTCTGCTTGTTGGAGAAGGAGACATGTTAAGCCTATTTCACTTTCTCACTATATTGGTTTAATATATTGGTTTAATTTCTTTCTTTGTTGTTGTTTTTTTTTTCTGAGGGTGGGAGGGGGGGGGGTGGGTGGGGGGGGGGGTCTTTTTACGTATATGTGTTTTATCTTTTGCTGTATCGTCTGATGTATTTTTATATGTGTAGAGTGGCAGGACAGTTTGGAAGATAGGCATTGCTATGCCTAAGACTTTTTATCCTGAATAAAACGTTTCATCAGCATCATCATCATCACTACCCGCCGAAATGATCGATGGGGATGGGAGTGGGCAGTTTCCACATTCCACAAATGGGACTTGCTTATAGCATTTTAAACATTTTTTTTTTTTTGGTCATGGGGCGTTTCTGGAAGCCCCCAAGGGGGATTGGGGGGTAGGGGGCTTCCGGAAACCCCATATCCACCCCTGCTCATGCTCTGCCGTTGTCGGTTTCAGTGGCTCTCTTCAAGAAGGATCCCAGGCTGGCGCTGCACGTGTTCTTCGGTCCATGCACCCCGTATCAGTATCGCCTGATGGGCCCAGGCAAGTGGGAGGGGGCGCGCCAAGCCATCCTGACCACGATGGATAGGGTTCGATTCCCGCTTGCCACCCGGCCTCTGCCACAGGTGTCCAACAAAGAGAGGATGCAGAAGTTTGTCCTGCGGATTGTGGCACTGGTCGTAGTGCTGCTGATTCTGCGCTTGGTGTTTCTGTAGTGGCGGGGATAGAGGTATTTCTGAGGGCCGAGGTGGAGCTTGTATGGGATATCCCAAGTACGGAGATGGCATTTGGAACGAGCTGAATTGAAACGTAATGAACTGCACTGTAGTGGCTGGGGGATGTACAAGGTACAGTGAGTTTTGTTCTACACGGCTTTTCTTATGTCCCGTACTGTTTACAAGTGTACTCCCCGGATGGATGCATTTGCGGAGTACAGCACAAGTATTGTATAAGTATATAAGTACACTTCTGTTCAAATGGCGTGTGTTCATGATGTGGCTGCACTGTGGAATTGCAATTCAATATGACCCCTTCCTAGCCGCTCGATGCATTTGGTTTTCTTCTAAAATCTTTGCTCATTCAACAAATAAAGCCACAACCATCCAAGGAATGTGGATACAAATTGGTCTCGGCAAGAGGCATAGATCCTCATGAGCCCCTGCAGTTGCGGGGCTCATGAGGATCTATGTCTCTTGCTGTTGGATGTGGAGCATGTTATTTGAATAAAAGTGTACACCACAAATGGTACGGGTTGTCTGTAATGAAGGCCAGCTATCAAAATCAGGTAATTTCAACCGCATGGCTCAACAGAATATATATATATTTGTTTTCATCCCTACATCACACGACCAATCTCTTCAGTGACTGAGATACAAAAACCATTGTAGCGACTAATGGCCGACTTTTTGTAGCCCTCTTTCTGATGTATCCTGGATGCCAGTTTTGTTCTATAAAAGATCACCAAAACATTGTAAAGTACAAAGTTACTTAGTGGTGTTCGATACAACAGGCACACTACTGGAGATGGCAACGCCATGAAAGATTTTAAATTACGTCATAAGTCTATTATGTATAAATGTATATTTCTTTGTCATCAGTCATGTCTGGCATGATCCAGGTCGGAAGATTTCTAATTGATTTCTTTATGAAAACATTGGAGGAATGAAAACAAATACGTTATTGGTAGCAAGGGCTTGCTGCACAGACCCTTGTAGGCCTTCGGGGGGTCAAAGGAACTATTGTACCCCTCAGGCCTTCGGGGTACAATGGTTCCTTTGACCTCCCTCAGGCCTACAAGGGTTCGTGTAGCAAACCTCTGCGACCAATAACTTATAATATAGTATTTACACACTGGTTATACGTTGGTGAACGTCTTTGACAAGATCACATCTTTTTGTACAAATATCTGTGCTGGTTTGTAATTGTGTACCTAAAAGACTTAGCACTCATACTGGCTTTTTTTTTTACATCTGACACTTTTTTGTTTTTTATCTACTGAATATAGAAGGGCACACATCAGACTCTGACAGTAGAGCAACACGATAAAAATTACGTCATGGCTAACTATGCTAACCGCGCTGTTGAACGTACATATGGCGGGAAACGCTGTGTGTACGTGTGTGTGTATCTCAAGTGTTTGTGTATGTACAGGCCTGAAACTTTAGGGAATGCTTTGATCGAGATGTATTTCGGAGAGCCTCCGAGCATATTTTAAATGGTAGACTCGTTAAAGAGAAAAATTACCATTTATAATATAAAGCTGGTTGACCCACATTTGAGTCCGTAATTTTCCTTCTATTTACTCTGAATTTTGCATATAGCTACCTTGGAAATAGACATTGGATGAGTTCGATAGCCAGCTTTGAACCTTTTCAACTTTTTTGTGAAAAGTAATTTATCGCAGAAAAAAAAAATCAAAAAGTAAGAAATGATTCTCCACTCTCGAGAAGGATCAGATAGTGACGGTGACATACGAGCGCCAAGCACGTCTGTGTTGCATAATGTTCCTAAACTGTCACAAAGCACCATATGTCAGTGTCATACATTGTTTCAAATTCATCACTGTGTACACGGCATCGTGGGACTAGCGATGCCACGACGTGAAGCTTATAGTGACGTCATTTTGCTGCTCGTGCTATTCTTCCTCTTCAGAATTCCTGTCGCTATATCAGCTCACGGAGCGTACTAATGGCGGGAAGTGCCATGTTTCCGTCTTTATTTGTGTGTGCCGGTGTCTTTTGATCAGAGGTTGGGTTAGAGAGGAGGGAAATGGATCAAAAGAATAAACTTAAAAATATGAACATGAATGTTTCTAAAAGAAAAACGCATGTGAGCTCCAAACAACACGGTAGACTTTGGGATGAAATCCTCATCTTGTCATTTTGTGTTTTTATGTGAGTTACAAATCTTGCTTCATCTGACAGCTGTCTGTTATAGGCAATTTATATCTTAAATTTTACAACTGTGTGTAATGCACATATGGTTTTAGAAACTGAATTATTAATACTGATTGCTAAAATATCTTTTTCTTTACATTCCTGTTTTCTATTTTGCATATTGCTACATTCTAAACACATTTTAATAATTTTGATTCTATCATTTTGACCAGATAAGGTTACTTGTATTTTTCAAGGTTATTTTCCACAGGGATCCATGTGAATTTGGCATTAATTGATTGTGAAAGTCGTTTTGACATTTTTTACCATTTTGTGGCTAAATTGTACAAACGTCAGTTGTGCCAATTACATTTTTATACATGTTATTATATATGAAGATTCATAATGTGAATTATTCTGGTGTGAGATGAATGAAAGGTTGATTTCCTCCAACAAAGAGTAATCAGCTTACCATAGTGTGATGATGAGCACTCCTACGCCATATTTATATAGACGCTTCCCCAGTAGTAAAACGTCTTGAGGCTCACCACGGCCGCAGATGGCCCGCGCACGGGCCCACTGCGGTCGTGGTGGGCCCAAGGACCTTTGCTTACTGCAGACCTGCCTACACTACGTTTTGGCCATAGAAAACTACGCATTTTTTAACCAACTACGTAACTACGCAATTCTGAGGCCAACTACGTAATTCTGTTTCACAATTCTACGTAATAAAGTTATTTCTTTTTTTAAATTTTGATTTCAACTTGCGTTCTGAACGAAAAAATTTTTATCGCGCCGATCTGTTCAGCCTGAATTCTGCCGACGGTGTTCCATGAGTGTGTGTGTAAGCGGGCCACTGGAATCTCTGAAATTTCAGTGAAATCCGATGCCCCCTGACCCCGGGCTGAGGTCAGAAAACTCACCAAGCTGCTGCCCATAGCCCAATGTTTATCTTGTGCAGTTGACCGTTACCGATACAACACTTCCCCGTTCTTTTCAGTCTCCTCCTCATTTTGCCTGGAAACAGTGTCTTAGTCAGACCATTACAACTGCAATTGACATAGATCACCATGAACCCCCAGAGATTGAATCGGCTGATGGGAATCTGTGCATTTTGCAGGCCTATTTTACACCTTTTGATTCCCTTGATGAGTAAGCCACTGCGGAATTATTTGTTTTTATCCACGGCCTTCCATCTACAAGAGGCATAGATTTTCGTAAGCTCATGCATGTTGTAGAGGATGCTGAGAATCAAAGGGCTCTGTTTGATTGTCATTATTTTGGATCGGCTCCGTTTGCATCCTAGAAGTTGAGGACGTTATTACTGTTTAAAGCATAGAGTAGACTAGAAGAAGTAGAGTACGTTGCACGTACTATATGAAACTGTGTGGGCATATAAATGTGGATTTCTGATACCTATGTAGTGTACATATTAAATCCACGATCTCTGCAATTAATTGTTTAGAAATATTTTTTCGAGATTCAGTTTCAAAATTAGGTGTCACATTGTGTTCCGTCATCGAATCTATCGGTTCATTTAGCCTGAATTTTAAAAAAAAATGATTAGTTTAGATATCTCAACGCAGTACCTGCGGTTTGCCAGCTCAGTAATACAACGAAAGAGAAAGACTGAGCTGGCTCTCAGGGACGGACGGTGCCACCGACTGCTGGCTGGTGCTAAAGAGAGAAAAATGAGGGACCTGAACAAACACGATGCCGTCATCAGGCGCAGGGCCAGAAATTAGTTTTGACAGCTTGACACTCGCCCACCCACCACCTTGAATTTTTGCATAATTATATTAAGATTAAGATAGAACTTTATTGCCATATGTAATAATACATTAGGAAATCGTTTCGGTGCTGCGCAACTTAAAAAGAACATAAAAGTAAAACACATCAAAATATAAAAGAAAAACAGATAGTGGTGGAAAACCCTTTAAAATAGAAACAAGGAACGACGCTTCGGATCAAAGATCCTTCTTCAGGTGACATGGAAACAAACGTAGAACAGAAAAGAACACGAGAGAAACCATGGCCACTTTCTTCTCACACCAGGGATACCCCCAAGACATCGTCAACACCGCTCGTTCTAAAGCTGAGGCCACAAGCAGAAGTGAAGCTTTGCGGGAGAAAACTCACAGTGCTGCAGAGGACCGACCGGTCCTGTGTATCACGTATCATCCTCACAACATCCCCATCAAAAACATTCTCCTCAGAAACTTACATATCATTCAGAATGACAGTAATGAAAGACATATTTCCTGAGTCTTCCCTGGTCGCTTACAAACGTGACACTAACCTACGCGATCATCTTGTTCACAGTTCACTTCGCGCATCTAACACCTTACCACCTGGCACACACCCTTGTCAGTAACCACACTGCATGTCACCTGAAGAAGGATCTTTGATCCGAAGCGTTCTTTGTTTCTATTTTAAAGGATTTTCCACCACTATCTTCTGTTTTTCTTTCATATGAAACCCTAGCGGCAACAGTTTTACTACATCAAAATATAGTTAAGCTGCTCACGTGCACACACACACAAACACACACATTCACTCGCATACACCTGCATGCCTTGAACTATTGTGGTCTAATCGTATCGGCAATAAACACGATTTCACAGTGACACAAATCATAGAGAACATATCGTAATTGAAACACGTCGCTTGATGTAGCTGGACAATACTGTATATACATTACATGTATACAGTAAAACGGTGGGACGGATGGGTCAGGTTTGACGTTTGTTTGCATCATTAAAAGTCTGGACAGTGGTTGGATAAAAACTGTTTTTAAAACGAATCATGCGTGTTCCGATCGCTCTATAACGGCACTCGGATTGCAGCATCTCGAACAACTCGTGGGCTGGGTGGGAATCATCTCAGAGGGTGGATCTAGTCTTTTTTTTTAGCATTCTTTTGTGGAAGAGGGACTCCAAATACCTATGATTTTCGATGCAGTTTTTACTACTCTTTTTAATTTGGATCGCTCTTTCTGTGTGGTGCTGCCAAACCAAACAGTCAGCAGGGAGAAGATCAAAATACTTTCAAATACTGCCCGGTAGAAGTTGGTCAAAATTTGTCTGCTGACACCAAACATCACATATATATATATATATATATATATATATATATATATATATATATATATATATATATATATATATATATATATATATATATATATATATATATATATATATATATATTTGGTCCGGAACACTACACATTTCAAATGTAAAGGGTAGGCAGGTCTGTTACTGGGTTGCCATTTTAACTGTGCAGCTTGAGAGGTCACATTGTGTATTGTGACAGTGGTTTGCTGACTAGTGCTGTATTGTGGTACTGTCGTTGCGTGTGTTTGATTTTTGTATCGGTACGCAAGGACAGGACAGTAACTAGTCCTACTGATTGACATCCCTGTGCTGTGGCATCTGGACTTTTCTGTGTTGAATTAACGAAGATTGCAGAAGCCCAGGCTGTGTCAGTTGGCACTGATCACACCGATTAACCCATGTAGCCCCGAGTCCCAAAGGCAGGAGATTGATTGACCATGATGATTCAAGGGTAGTGCCAGATCAGCTTGGCGCCTGAAGGTGCCAAGCTGATCTGGCACTACCCTTGAATTATCATGGTCAATCCACCTCCTGTTACGTGTACATAGTCGTTAAGTAACACTTCCAAAATTTGGGAAATGTGCCCGTGGTGCTAAAAGGGTTCAATGAGTGTTTGTGTGTGACTGCCTGTTTTCTAAATCGAATGAACGCTTCATCACTGACTGAACATCAAATGGAAGATGTGCAGGTAGTGTGTAATTACAGCTGATTTTACTCAGTTGTACATTGTTGTATTTTTAAAAGCTGATGAAACATGAAATTGTACCACATGTTGGTCATTAATGGCATATAGAATTATGTTTACTTCATGTTGCTCAGGCATAACCAAGAGTTGTTTTTATTGCATGGCATTTTCAGTACAACATGTACGTATTGATATGTCATAAGGAAATAAATGTGATCGATGGCTTGCTATGGTGTGTTTCCATGTGGTGTGATGTGCAGTCATTGTTTTTGTCCGATGTCCGATTGTTTGCGACAGCTTCAATTTAAATCAAATCCTAACAAACTGAAATCAGGGCTGGCTTGTGTCTTTGTTTGCTTGCCTCTTTTAATGTGTTAACCCCCTTCACTACTGAGAAAACCTGAACACCACCTGACAGCAAGTTTGGAGCATTTTTTTTTTTTTTTTTTTTAGTATTAAAAAAAAAATCAAATTACATGCACTCTTTTCATGGTTTGAAGTGCTGTCCACTGTCGACAACATGACAAGTGCCTGTCACAGTAGCCAGTAAGAAGTTTGACACCGGTGAATTTGCGGCTTAATTTATTCACTCTCCATGGTGTGAACATGCTGCTCTGTGTGTTCGCGGTGGCTTCGTGGTGTTATCAGGGAGTGATCAGCAGCTGTTGTCACCAGCGGTTTTCTTCCGCGCACGGTGCACAACCTTCAAGTGCACACCGTCAAATTTTATAGCCCTCTAATGAGCGCACAAAGGCGAATAAATTCGCCCAGTACCACACAGCCCCTTTCTCATACTATTTCTTGTATTTTCCCCACGAAACCAGTGTCAAGTGGGGAGATGTTTATCAACCATGTCGGGCGAGATATCCTGGAGGTAATTGGTTAGAGAGTCCACTTCCGGTGGTGATGAGTGATACTTGGGGAATGCAAAGCTAAATGTTTCTTGTATTTAGTATGCTAAATGTCCCCTATGTAGCTCTGTGCCTTTCATATATTTTCGGAGGAAAATGTTAAATGTTTAGGGCTTAACGTCTTTTGTCCACCACGAGGGTGATTTCAAAGACGGGGACAACGAAAAAGGGTCTGAGCAAATTTTGACCCAAGCTGGAGTCAAACCCGGGACCTTTTGGTCTGGAGGCAAACGCTTTTACCACCGAGCCACCCAGCTCCCCATTTTCGGAGGAGGGTGAATGGAACCAGTTCAGCTTTAGTAGCTGGAAGGGTCTAGAAAGCAGTATTGGGAAATGGAATTTTGAGTGTTTTAGCTCACGCCTGCTCCACAGATTTTGCCGTGCGTTTAGGGGGTGCGCTGCTGTGCGTTTCATAGTGGCAAGTTTTTTTGACTCCGTACGTCGAAGTTAACCATCTTAACCTCACGGCCGCATTTCCAAACTTTTGGAAGCATTGTCTAACGACTATGTACCATTTGTAGGAGATGGATTGATCATGATAATTCAAGGTAGGCGCCAAGCTCATCTGGCACTACCCTTGAATTATCATGATCAATCCATCTCCAACTGCAGGGTCCCAGGGCTAATTGGGTTAATTCCTTCGCACAGCGCCAGCGGACTCAAATGAAGTTCATGAAATGGTGGCGAATTCAAAGCCAGTTATCCCAGTCATGCAAGGAGGATGGCTATAAGTAGTGTCAGCAAGAGACAATCGACCTCATGAGCCCCTGAATCTGCGGTTCATTGACTTGCAGGTGGGTGGTGCTGACATTTTTCCGGCAGCGAAATGGATTAATTAGTCTTGCAGCCACCCATGGGTACCCCCCTCAAAACACCCCCAGAGTGGGTCTCACTTGATTTTACCTCTCTGATACCTGCAAAGTTCAAATTCGACTGATGCCACTCTGGCATCATTCGGGAATATTAAATATTCAAGATGGCGACCAACATGGCCGCGACGGAACGAAAGGAACTCCGCTTTGTGTTCAAAACAAAACTAAGCTATGGTGTTTGTGCTTCAAACTTGGCAAAAATAAACCTTTCGAAGCTCACGAATTTGAATGACCTTTCTCAAAGGTCAAGATCACAGAGGACCGAAAACTAGGTCAAATTTGCTTTATTTTGACAAAGGGCCATGGTATGTTTTTTTTTTTTTTTTTTTTTTTTTGTTTCAAAAAACTATTTCAGTTTCAAATATAAACTCGGCACAGTGATGTCTGATGACAAGAACGTTCGATGTATACTCAGTAATTTGGGAGACTCGACCAAAACGTCAAAGGTCACAAGAGGTCAGCAGATGTGTGAAAAATGCCTATCGTTGAATTTGTTCTTGTAATGAACACTTCTGCAAACGTTTCAATCAAACTGTGCATACAGGTAGTTGATGATAAAAACGTTCCATGCTCACCAGAATCTGTTTTTGTTTGTTTCCAAAGAGGAAGAAAAATGAAGAAAAACGTGTTGAAACTGACACTATTACACTACTATGATGACTATGGTATACTCTTAAGATGGCGGCTAGGCAACGCGGGGAACTTCCCGAGCCCTATATGCATAAAAAACAGATGCGTTCTAATTTTTCTCCTTTTAATTTTGTGTGTGTGTGTGTGTGTGTGTGTGTGTGTGTGTGTGCTGTAAAGCGCTCCGAGCTTGCTGTTCGTGGGGAAGGGCGCAATATAAAAACTATGTATTACATTATTATTAGGTCTTGAGCAGTGATTTACTGAAAAGCAGACAGAGTTGGGGCATGTCTGACATGGGCTGGAACTGAGATCGTTTCAGCTGACTGGACCGAAGGCATGCTGGCCCTGGCTAGACTTCTTTCGCCTAGGAACCCTGAAAATACGCTTGTCTGATACTGAACGGAGGGATCAGTCTTGAAGGCGTGTAAAAATGAACCAGGTCGGACAAATATGGGGGAGCAGAACCGGTAATAGCATTGTAACAAATAACAGAAACCTTGTACACAATTCTTTGAGATACAGGCAGCCAGTGCAGGTCAACAAGTAAGGGTGCTATGTGCTCACGTTTCGGTACTCTGTAACTGAACTTGATTAGTCAGGCAGAACAGTTCAATGCTCTGAAAAGTTCCGCCCAAGAAGATTCTGAGCAACACCCAGTCCGGCAAAACTGAGAGAATTACAAAAAATCAATGCGTTTTGAAAGAACAAGGGAGGTAAGAAGTCTGTATGTCTCTGTCTGTAATTTGTCTGTATGCCTCTATGTCTGTATGTCTGTACGCCTCAGTCATCTATGTCTCTATGTCTGGTTTCATTTAGATCTGTGTTTTTTTGCGGCGAATGTCGGTCAGTCGGTGAGCGGTTTCCCACAGTAATAGCAAGACTTGGTGTTATTGCTTTTATTACCCTATGTCAGGACTTCCCTGACATTACAAAAACAGCGACTGATTTCCCTACGAGCGCTTAGTCCCGTGTCCTCAAAAGATGGCCGCCACGACTGGCGTGATGACGTCAGCTTCCCGAGCCCCGCTATAGTTAGATGTATTTTCAGTGCGTTAGCAATCTTTGGTAGTAACTGTTCTTGTCACGGTGTGTGTGTATGTGTGAGTGTGAGCTTTTGATAAGTGTCCCTTTAGTTTTTGTAAGACATTTATTGTAGCGTTTCTTTCTTGTACTTTTTGTTCTGTGATTTTTGATCTTGTAAAGCGCTTAGAGCACCATTCCGATCATTTGGAGGTTAAGCGCTATATAAATGTACATTATTATCATTATTTACTATGCAATCAACCAACCACGCACTCGACTGAGCCTGCTAGGTGATAGAGACTGAACAGTTCTCACGCGTGTGAGCAAAAGCAAAAGGTCATTGGGCCGAATGCGCCCGCAGCTGGGCCGTACAGTCTATGCGCGGTCCAGCTGCGGCCGTCTTCGGCCCGAGGGACCATCCGGCAGTCGTGAACACGGTATTGGTGTTGCATTTATTTACAAGGTCAGCACAGGACAGCAGTGGTAGCTACTCATGTCAAAGTAAGACAATCATTTCCTTAGCTACAGAGAAAGAGAGAAAAAAAAATGCCAAAAGTTAAGCATCGGAATGTACATTTCAAGCCGCTACCCTTTTACGATGTTCTGGCGGTACTCATGAAACCTACCATTTTGGGTATGACCTTTCTCTGGTGTCATTTGTGTGCTGGTCTTTGAAATTTGGCCTTACCGCGTAGAGCCGTAAGATCCGGAGTCAACACACTTTTTTTGGTTTTATTTATTTATTTATTTTTTGGGTCTAGCGGTCAACTCATAGTTTGTTATTTGATACGTCAATGATACATAATTTATTTCCTTAATTCTGTCTAAATGGACAATTTATAAAAGAATATGGACAAATCAAATCTTTTGTTGAGAAAAAATAAAGGTCCAAAGAAACGCGCTTAGCAAAGACAGTTACAAGATAGTTTTGATATTTCGTGTTAAGCCCCCTTTTCTCTTTTTCAAAATAAACGATATACGATCACGTACGCAGTTTGCGAGTGATCCTTTCTTGATGTGGATTTCTTTTTTTCTTTTTAGTTGCATCTTCCCATCACTATTTTGTGTTTCAGTGGCAGAGGGGGAAAACACTAACAGTGTGAAAACAATGTGCCGAACATTCCAGTTGACACCTTCTCAGATGCAGGACATCGTTCAGTCACGGTGAGTCAGTAGATTTGTACTACGGTAGTACACTTAACCCATTCCGCCTGACGCACTACAGCAGATGGGTCGACCATGATACTTCAAGGGTAGTGCCAGATTAGCTTGGCGCCTGTCGGCACCAAGCTAATCTGGCACTACCCTCAACCCCACCCGGGTCTGCCCTGGGGGACTTGGGTGGGGTTAGGTATTTTTTAGTTCTCAGGGTCACCCTGGTCAGCCCCAGAGGGTGGGTTTTTCTCTCTATTCTGGGGCATGTGTTTCTGTCTACCCTTTGTCCATTCACCTGTATTTGCCTTTTTAAAACTCTCCCTACTGTCTGCACTGCCTGTAGCTCTTGATATTGGATGTGTGTTGCTAAATGGTCTTAGCCTTATTTAGGCCCCATGTTGTAGGTTTATTTAACGTATTTGACCGGCTGGCGACATACATTCAATTTTCTGTTTAGCTTTTTTTTTTTTCACAAGCAGTGCAGGCACGTCCTGAGAAAGCCTTGTTGCTGTCGGGACGTTAAGCAATGTACAATCAATCAATCAATCAATTGAATTATCAGTCATGATCTATCCATTTCCCGCAACTCAGCGGTGCATAGTCGTTAGATAACGCCTCCAAACTTTGAGAAATACGCGGGCAAATAGCGTCCTCAGTTGGAGAAACAACTTACTCCGCCTGCTTTAACGGGGAGGGGGGGGGGGGGGGGTTGTATAGGGAGGGATTGGTGTGGGGGTAACATTACTGATTTAAGATTTATTTTGCCATTCGCGATTTATTTTGCAAAGTTCGTGCACTACGGACAAATACGGTTAACTCATTGTGCCCGAGGTGCGAAATACCAACACTGATTTTGGAGTTGTCCTCTGAGGACTGTATTACAATTCAGGAGACAGATCGGCCATGATAGTTTAAGGGCGGTGGCAGAATAGCTTGGCGCTTATCATGGTCTGGCTCTTGCCGCTGTGGTGTGTCGCCGCGGGCAGAATGAGTTACATAGGGTAAGTGACGCATCAACTGTGGCAGGCTTAACTTATTCAACTCCGACACGCGACACGTTCAGACATGGATCAAACGTGATAGTTCAAGGGTGGTGCCAGAATAGCTTGGCGCCCATAGGCGGTCAGTCAGTCAGTCAGCCCGGCCATAGGCGACAAGCTATTCTGACACAACCCTTCAACTATCACGCTCGATCTGTTTCCAGAAGTGTAATACAGTCTTCAGGGGGCAACTTCAAAATTTGCGGATTTCGGACCTGGAGCAGAATGTGTTAAACCACGTTATAACACAAATATTGCATCCTAGCTCAGTCATTGCGGCCAGCACCACAGCCAGTGTTTCGCGCAGCATGTTCAGACCTTGACAAAAGGGCTGATGACCTGTTTTCCATCTCGTCTTTCAGCCAGTGTTTCGCGCAGCATGTTCAGAGAGAGATAATAAGAGAGGACAAAAGCTTTTTTAACACAATAACTGAGTTAACCCTTTTAATTATTACTTTTTGAACCCTCATTAACCATGTTCCCCGCACAGAGTAAATACTGCCGGAATTTACCCCTAAACATTATTATTTGAACATACACCATTTTATGTACCTCCCCACATAGTAATACCAGCAGGGGGTTAACTCAATAATGTAAAAATTTACACACTAAAATGTGTAGTTATGAGTTTAATTATAGTTTCAAAAAATTAATATTGTTTATTATTAAATGAATCAAGACGAATTACTTCTTCTAAACGATATCAACGCTGTAGAAAACAAAGACTTAGACTCTAAAAAACAGCGTCTTAGCTTCTCTCTGTAGTTGTTTCAGGCAAATCCAAAGCTTATCTTGGAAAACAATACATGACAGAAGATATAGAATCTCTCACGGCTGAGGAGTTAATTAAACTACACTCCAAATATGAAAATCATATCGCTTCACTAATGACTCGTGATTTAAGTCGATCTCTTGTCTGTCTATACACAAAAGCAGTGAGTCACTTTCTACCTGTAGACACTGACAGTGTATCACACGACCTTGAAAGCAACCCTATTGTTTCAAGTTCAATAGGCAAATTAGCATGTGTCATGTTTTACAAGTTTGGCAATTATCTTGCACCTGTGGTAACTTTGCTTGTTACTGGGAGTCATATTGATTTTTCAAAAATAAATTTTCTAGAACAAGAAAAAGATGGACCGAATGGACCAAACGGACGAGAACCAGACGACCCCACAACGGAACCCTGTTTTGATGCAGGTTCAAACTATCACTAAACCAAAAAGTCCAGGAAGGGTAGAGGCTGGAAAAAGAGTAGCCGAATGGAACAGACAAAAAAAATTACAGCTTCAGGTATTAACAGAAAAAGCTCATGTAACTGACCCACTGTCAGGACCAGTGACAATACCAGCACCGTCAGGACCGCCAGGACCGTCGGGACCACCAGGACCGTCAACACCATCACCCCCTCAAAAAAGTGAGAGACTATTAACTGAGTCTAAACCCGAAACAACAAAATATATAGTTGCTGGATTTGTTGTCGGATTTGGTTACGTAGGTTACCGATTATACAAAAAATACAAACCACAGATTCGAACAATGTCCAAAAAATCAGACACTCCAAAAACAAAACCAGAAGTCGCCACATTACCAGTAACACCAAAACCTGTCGACCCATTTTACATGCAGTGAATAATTTTTTATTTTAATTTTTATTGGGTTAGAAAATGAGTGACACAAAAAACTTAATGAACCTTGTCTATCACTCTGCTGTAATAAGCGGACTAGCTGTTGCTTACTCTATGCTGGGAAAAAGTCTACTCAAAATAAAATCTGCAGACCTGAGTAGATTAGATTTTGAAGACAGTGCAAAGCTAATTGCAGTTGTAACAGCGTCAATTGCTACAAAAGACTTTTTCGTCAAGCAAGGAATTATTCCAGAAAATGTTTCTATGTAAATAAAAAGGTATGGCAACTTTAGCCGTAATAATTGGGGGTGCGATGGTCAACGCCCTGGCATTTATTGGATCAAACTATCTTTTTTCAAAAATGGGTAGAGAGGAATCAGCAGAAGAAATGAAGCGTCACAATGAAGCATCTGAAAAACTGGCACAAGCCCAGCAGGATTATGAGAAGCAATGAATAGAGAAACTTGATTTCATCTATGAAAAACTTAGACTAGAAGGTCACGCGCAACATACATTTTCTAATGTCGATGATGCAATCAGAGAATACTATCTTGTCACGGGTGAAGACATGTCTACCCTAAAGCCGAATCTTAGCGATTACTATCAACCAAGCACACAACAAAGAAACGGGGAGATAATCTTTGTTCTAGTGGGAATGACATTTGTTTATTTTACTGGGCTTTTTTATTGCTAGAAGAAATGACAGACATTGAAAATAAACTATCAAAAATATATTACTCTCCAATTGGATATTAGAAGGGAAACACAGCGATTCAAAAATTACGCGCAGCCATGGGCGGAGATGTAACACTCAATCAAATAAAACAATGGTTACAAAGACAGGCGATTTGGCAAATATATTTACCTGCGCCAAGAAAAATAACAAGACCTCATTTTGTGAACACTACACCGAATGACCTCCTGTTCTTACCACATGATACAATAAGAAAAAAAAAGCGTTACAAGTATGCACTAATTGTCGTTGACATTGCTTCAAGGTATAAAGACGCCGAACCTATAACTGACAAGAACGCTAATACGGTTGCGACTGCATTAACAAAAATATATAGTCGAGGCGCTTTAAGATACCCTAGACTTGTGCAAGTTGATGACGGATCTGAATTCAAAGACGCTGTTAATCAGTTATTTGCGAAGCATGGCTAAAAGGTTAGACGCGGCATTCCAGGCGTACACAGATCACAGGCAATTGTAGAGAACTTCAACAAACAATTATCAGAAAGACTTTTCAGTTATCAGTATTCTAAGGAACTCATGCATGACACACGTAACACTGAGTGGGTAAAAAGATTACCGTCTGTGATAAAAGCAATGAATAACGAAGGACAGCCTAAGCCTGTTGATGCTATTAAATTGAAAACAATTACAGAGCCAAAAACAATGTCACCGTCAGGACCGCTGCTGACACCAGACACAAGTTTGTTTACAAAGCAGGTGAGATATTTATATCAGCCCCGGAGAATCAGAAAATGACGTCAGACGCAGGGCAACTGACCCCATTTGGTCTACGTCTGTACACAATATAAAAAAAAAGTTCCTGGAAACCCATCGATTTATTATTTATATGAACCTGCGCCACAGAGGGCATTTGTCAGAGAAGAATTACAGATTATTCTCCCAGACACTGTTACTCATTTCAGTAACTAACTCGTTGATTAATTCATCGACCAGTTCATTGGCTATTTCTTCAGATAACTTGAGCCTGTAATGCCCAGGTGCATATGCTTTTTCCTTAGTGTGAAACGTTTTGTGTCCCCTACCACAAGTGACTTTTTATGTGTTTGAATTATTTCAAGATTATGTTTGTTTGATCTCAGTGACTTGTTTGGATAATCAGGCATTAATGCTCCATCTAATACTTGCTTGTAATGCTCATGACGGATGTCTTTATTTTTTATTGCTGTTTTTTTTTTAATATTCCTTTTGCTTTTGACTGACTTCCCTTCTGGTGCAGTATAGAATACATTTTTGACCTCAGTCCAACGTACTCAACTATCAGCACACCATTCAGTTCGTCTTTAAACTTCCCAGGCACTTTCTTGTTTTGTGTGCAGTACAGCGGGTGATCCTTAGGATAGTCAGACGTGTCATACATGTGTAACTCTGTTTTCATGTCTTCATAAAAGTCTTCAGTAGGCACATCAATGATCATAGGGTCAGTGTCAGTGTATAGCAGTCGACATTCAGGATACTTTGGTTTGAAGTAATCATAATAAAATTCAAGCATCAACAGTTTTGATAACTCAAGAATTGTCATACCAATAAATACTGGTTTGTCCAGTTTGACAATCTTTTTTTTTTAGTGACACTGCATACAATGATGGATGAAACTCTTTGTACCCTGTGTACTGTGGCTTACCTGTAAGTTTAATTGCACCCGATTTAGTTGTGACTAGTCTCACATCTTTGCGGTGATGAGGATTTTCCATCGTCTTGACAAAACAGGCATTGTTCATAAGTTTAAGGAAGTCTTTGTCAAATGCAGTGTTGCCATCCCTTGCACGCAATGTTGTGTTTTTCATTATGTAATCTTTCATAAAAGCACTCTGATCAAATTGAGTCCTGAGAAAGCCTTGTTGCTGTCGGGACGTTAAGCAATGTACAATCAATGTACAATCAATCTGATCAAATTGAATACCTCTGTGAACTTTCTTTAGTACTAACCCATGTCTGATGTAAAACTGAAGTAAGCGATAGTGACACATGTAATTGAATTTATCATTCAAATTTGGCACAAGTTTAGTGTCTTCTTTTCCCCCCGTCAAACTCATTTTCTCAACAGCTAATGGATAATCATTGTGGTAATCATGTAGATGGTGCGGGTACTCTAGGTCGACTTCAAAGATCCAACCCTTCGCATCATTCCGGTCATGATTCATAATATAGTTTGATATCTGTGTTATGTCATACTGTGACAAATCATGCAGACAAAAGTTTTTAAAGGGCAATAATTCACACATCGCCCAACCATACAAATTATTAGCGTCAAGGTACGTAATGAATGACCTTGACCTTGAGGGGTCAAAGTCAAGGTCATCCAGATATTTGTTGTTGGCTTTGGAATAATTGTTCGCTGCTATGCTTATGCCTCCCCTCAATCCCCATTTCACCCATCGTACAATCAGACAACAGGTCAATAAATATTTTACTGGATTTTAAAAATGCATCCCATGTCATGCCAGGACTAGTTATGTAGCAAGCAGGGTCAAGACTGTAGTGCAACAAACCCTTTTCACGGTAACTTTCAAATACGTCTGCTAGCAAACAAACGTCAGCTTTCAAGTACTGGTCATGATAGTCACCAATTGTCTGACACCCTAATTTACCCCATGCATCAAGCGCATGTTGGTATTCAGAGTCAGAAATACCTTTTCCATTAAGTGTAGAATAAAATGCCTCTTTTGGAGGTAGTCTCCTTTCTTCAAATACAACCCAGTCACTGATGTACTCATAAGGGTAGACACCTTTCTTAATTAACTCAGGCTCAAAATATTTACTTGTTATTGGAAACTCAGTCAGTCCTTCTGCCAGACTAGCAAGACCTAAGGACAAATGTTGCATCGAGTCATAAAATGCTAAATTATCTAGCCTAAAAGTCAAGTATTTCTCAGTTGTCTGTGCAATACAACTAATTTTTTTGTAAGACTCATTCACAGCCTGCATGATAATGTGTGAATCATACCCCTTGAGATTGTGGAAAAAGATTGGTAACTTATATGTCTTAGGATCTATTTTTAATAGCAAGTTACAATTGTTATGTGCAGCACCTCTGTAACGCCCAGTTATGTGATCATGGTCACGAACTTTATCATCTCCCAAAAGTTGTTCACAACTCCAACACATCACAGCTGTACCAAAATTCAGTTTGTCTTCTTCTGTCATCACCAAAGATATCTGACATGTTGTGAGATAATGTACTACCTGACTATACAGATGTCTCATTTCTGTTAAAAACAGACATTCTGCATTTCCCCCCCTGTAGATAACAGGTTCTGAATGCTGTCCATCTGACCTAACAATAATGTATCCGAAAGAACACACCACTTGGTCACTCAACTTTACAGTCTTTGGTAATGATTCTGGAACAGGACCCTCATATGGTACAACCAGTGATTCAAAATCAGCATACACTACAAATGGTGGCTTTTGCTGATTCCCATAGTTCTTGAAATATACTTGGCTACCAGGATCTGGATACTTAAGTACTGTTTGAATGTCATCAGGTGACCTGCAGTGCAAAACATGTTTGTGCGCCACTGCAATAGAAGAAAACCTTTGCAAACATCTTTTACACACTTCCTGTTTGCCATTGTGTTTTGTTGTATGCCCATGAATTAGACGTGACATACTCCTGATAATTGTGTAGTGGAAGTTATCTCCATCACCAATTAGCAACATGTCAACATGTTTATCTTCTGACTGATCATAGGTTGGAGCAAGTGGTGATACTCTAATGGGTTGTAACTTGTCAACAGAGTCATTATCCCACACATACATATTTACAGATAAACCAGGATTTAGTTTTTCAAACAAGTCTATATCTTCTATTTTAACAGGAAAATATATACCACTAAAGTTGAGATCATTTACAAATTTGGTGTAGTTAGATACGTGATCAGGTCTTGTTTTTACAAAGTGTAGTTTAGCAAGCACACACCACATGAAACAAAAATTATCTTTGTTCTGAATATTGACGACAGCCTTTTTGTTTACAACCTCTGTTGGCAGTGGTAACCATGATTTACCTAATATAGGATGATACCTTTACTGTTTTAATTGTAGTTCATGCACACGACCATCGTGCCAACCAGACCCCTTTATTCTTGCACTGTCATTTGTCAATTGCTTTGAGGAAGTCAGGCAACAGTCTTTCTCTAAACACGTTCTCCAATTCTCTTCTTGTGTTAACTGTGTGTTGTCTTGTTGAGATATACGAAACAATCACTTCACCGTCTACTCTGGTAAATTCTATTTTAGCAACAACCTGAATCTTTACACTGCCTGAAAGAAGATTATCTTGTATGACAGAAAAAGAGTTTTCTATCGATTCATAGACATTGTTACTATTAGATATAGGCAAGTCTGTTGTGTGAAACACGTTTCTTAAGCTTGGTTGGCTTGTCGAGCCTGATGGGCTTTGAGCATTGTCCGTCATTTTTATTTGTCCGACAAAATAATAAATGGAAAAAAAATTACACCTTATGTAATACCGCTTTATTAGCTGTAGCTACAATAAACAAATTTAGTTTAGTCACCAAAACAAATCAACCACTTCCCTGGTGTGTGTCTTGAAGTCTTATGTTCATGCTGCAGGTGTAATATCACTTTATTGACTGTAACACTTTCAATATAACAATGTAGTTTTTTTAGTTGATCAAATATGTCTTTACACAGTGCCTCAAACCAGCACAAGCAGTCATTGTTAGCATCATAAACTTTAAAAGCATTTGTCTTAAGATCAACAGTCTTGTAATCATAACGTGGTGATCCATCAGAATATTCCAAAGTTACATTATATGACATGTATATCTTTGCTGGCGTTGAGAGTTTTAATCCGGGTTCAAACAGACGTGTTTTTAAGTCATAAAAGTGCTCAACATATTTGAAGCACTCTGTAACATCGACCGTTTGCATTTGTCTGTCCATCCTCTTTTATGGACAAAACAAAAGACTAAATTAATTTACCAACCCATACCCTTTGGGCTGATCTGTCTTTAAAATAAGCTTTAGATGCTTAGCTGATTTCAGTTTGTTTTTCACAATGTCTCGTTCATGCTTATTTGGGATAACATCATACTCTCTGAGACAGTCTTCAAAGCTGTCACAATCCTTACAGTAAAACAAACAGATAAACTTTAACTGTTCTCAAAAATCTTTCAGTACAGCATTATATTTTTTGAGTGAGAATCCATACATTTGCGTGTCTGCCACTAAAGGCAAGTTCTGCTAAAGTGTTTCTCTTTTTGACAATGTCTTTCTCTGCTGAGCAGTCATCTACAATGAACAAAGTTGACTGTCCTTCAAATTGCTTTAAAAATACTGCAGGTAGTCATTCAGTTTTTTCTCAGGGTCAGCTATGTAAATGTTGTGATCAGTCCAAATGAATAAACGGTTGTGATAAGCTGTGTTGTGTTTGATAGTAGGACAAAATATTACAATGTTTTCGAAATGATGGATGTATCTTGTTTGTAATAGATCCAGTACAAATTCAGTTTTACCACACCCAGAGGCACCACAAAATAAGCCACAGTGTGGGTCGAGTGTCATCAAGTTCATTTTAATACACAATATAATTTTAATACACATGTCCACTTAGTCTGCTTTCTGCAATATTGAGTTTTGCATCATAAATCAGGTACAAATATATGTTTATTGCTTCGGCTTTTTCAACCTTTTTTGTATTTGGATTGTAATCCCGTCACTGCCGTTTTCAACAGTACAACCTGACCCATGTAGGTAGTCATCGTCTGTACTACGTAGGTCTAACCACAGTGCATATTTATTTGTTAGGTATTGTCCGATTCTTACGTCATACAGATGTAGATCTTTGCATGCCATGTTTGCTGGTTTATCTCTAAGTCTTCCACCTGCAAAATACTTTGTGATTTCGTCGTAGTGCTGATAAGGTTGCATTCCTGAAGCGTACACTTGATTTGGATGACCTTCGATTGTACAAGATAAATGTGTGATTTTTGGATTGTAGAATTTTTCTGAATCTCATTTGTATGGGCCCACCGGTTTAACAAACAACATAAGAATACCTTTCAGTGACCTAGGAGGTGTGTTCAAGTTAATGTTCCACATTGGGTCGCTTTTGTCTTTATGCATTAAACTATGTCTAATCACCCTGTCATAATAAATTGGAAGTCTTGACTGGTACTGATTTTGAATGAGTCTGGCTAATTCAATGTGTGTGACAATTTCGTATTCCAAGGAAATGTTAGAGATCTTATGTCGCATTGAGATCAGATGATTTTATAACTTTGGAGTAGTCATTGAAAGTTAGTTCAAATCTCAGACGGTCATTCAGTGCTCCTTGGTAATAAGGCAAATGAGCTGTTAGGATTTCAAATTCAAGTGGAATGAAAAATCTGGTTCCATATGTTTCTGCTAATATAACGTCCTTGGCTGCTGACACTGATTTATCTGCTGCATTGATTCGAAGTTTAGTAATGTTATCTGACTGTATACCTTGATAAATACGGTCTTCTCGTTCTTCTTGAGTAAGCCAAAGATCTTTGTAACAGTAGAACACATCAGCATCATCAAGACTAAACACTTCCTGTGCTTCAAGTTTAACTTTAATAGTCCTAATAATTGCTCTGCCTAGATTGTTAAATAGTGTTCTGTTCACGTCTGCGTCTGATGAAAGTTCAATATTAAAAGCAAGACGTGCAGTGCCAGGAACAATAACGTCACTTCGACCTAGGTTTGGAAACTTGACAGTAAGTGTTTGGTTTTGGTCTATAGTACATGGATTGTTTGTGATGTCTAATGCCTTTAACACCAAGAGGCTCACGCAGTTTTCTATATGGGTCTAACTTTGATCCATAAGATGTCATTTTATTATGCAAAAATCAAAAATATTAAATTAATAAAAACAATGGCAGCGGAGGATTTAATCATGAAGATTTTGAAATGGATGTCACGGATGCCTCTGATACCAGTATCACAGATATGACTGGAATGGGAAATACTTTTAGTTTGCAACAGAAACTTTTACAAAGCAAAGTGAACTCATTTTATGACAGTGTTCGTGACCACCCAGATGTAATAGACCCTAATCAGTTTGAACTTGATGGAAGGGCCATTTATATTTAAATACTGCTGACAAAGGAAAAGTACAATTGACTAACAAAAGAGACCCTGGTAAGTTTAGAGCTTTAAGTACAATCAAAGGTGAAGGTGGTGTTGGCGCCTTGTGTCAACTTGGAATTGGCGAGTCTCCTGTCATGCCTCGACTTGTTTGTGCCCTTCATGACATGCAAACAAGGTTACCAACAGGACAAGAAATTGAAATGACGGAAGTAAAAAGACTGCCAGAAATAGCAAACAATGTAGAACAAGAAACCTCATTTACTGGTGAAGTAATGAAAACAATAGAAGAATCTTCTTTACCCATGCGAGATTTAATGGGCTTAAATAAATCACTGCAGTCAATCAGAGGTGAGATGGTAAATAATGTAGCCAAACTAGGTGAGCTTGATAAACATATAGAACGTGAAAAAGAGAAACTGGCTACCGCAGATGAGGAGAATTATGACACAGAAATGAAAGAAAGAATCCAACACAGATTAAATGATTTGCAGATAGAAAGATCAGGAAGGTTAGAAGTGATTAGTATTGGAAGAGAAAAACTGAAAACACAGGTCAACAGGATTAGGGAAACTATTCAAAAAATACTTTACGAAGACATAACCTTGGCTGAGAGATTAAAAACACTTTTCAGAGAACAGGGTATCACTATTGCAAGTTTAATTACTGCTCTTGGATTTATTATCAGTACTGTTGTGTTGGCTGTCTCTGGCAGTGGTGGTGGTGGTAGCGCAAGCGGTGGTCCGCCAACACCACCAGCCCCTTACTTACTTACTTACTTACGCCTGTCACCCCTACCTGGGTATAGGCCGTCGACGAGAGACCTCCAGCGACTCCTGTCCTGTGCTTCTCCTTCGATTTTACTCCAGCCCCAACTGACCCAAAAGATTTACAGACATGGGTAAAAAAAAACAACTGTCACACATATCAGACTTGCTTAAAAAATTGGCTGTGAAAGCAATGGATGCTTTGCCCGGTATAATAGGCACAGTTGTCAGTTGGCTAATCAGTACTGCAGCAAAGTTAGTAGGGTTTATGGCGGAGAATGTGTGGGTCTTTCTGGTGACAGTAAGAGGATTAATAACTGGGTATTTAATGAAACAGGTAAAGAAGTAATATCCCTAATCCAGTAAGACCTATTACCAATGCAGTTCTCTCTGACTCATGTGTGTTTGGTGATGGTGTTGGATCTGGGGCTGTTACTGTCTGTACGGGTGTCGGGGTCAAAGCCGGGGCTGTTACTGTCTGTACTGATGTTACAGGCATTATTATAGGTTTTAATGACTGTTGATGTGTGGTTGTTGCCCCCAAGTTTACAGATTGATTGAGTCCTAATTTTTGATCACGACCAGCAACAATTATTTCATTATTATAATTTGTTATTGTACCCATTTGGAGTTGAAGGTCAGATGGTAACATGTATAACCTGATGCCAACTACAAAGTCAATTTTCGATCTGGCATATCTGAGAACATCTTGGTATCGTTGTATGCTTGATGGGAGATCAACCACTGAATTAATTGAATCTTCTAAGTTTGCAAGAAACTGTTTTTGTGCTTCAAATTTTCCACTCCCGTTTAAAATGTTTGATTTTGTTAATGATTGTGCTCCTAGTAAACACCACACATATGTTCTGATAGACTCATTTACGCACTCGACTCCCGCTTGAGTAAATCCGTCACTCCTGTCTAAAATAAATGTGGTCCACGCATTAGACTGTTTCTGTTCTGTTGATCCTAACCAGACTTCAGATTTTGATGAGAATGAAGTGTAACCAGGGTAGTAATCTTGAGGGTATTGTCTGTGACTCATAGCATAATACAATGTACCCATACCTTTGTGATCATCAAGTTTTTGTGTGAAGTCATACTTAGGGCTTATGTTAAATTCATTACAAATGCGTTCAAATGCTTTCATATCCATGGGGTTGTTGTACCTGTTGAAACTAGATTCTGTGGGAAGTGGGACATGTAGTTCTGACAGTATTCTTCTAAGCTGGTAGTACGTGTGGAAACAATACGCAGACCTAATAAGTTTGTTTGAGTGATTCAAATGGTCTGTGAAAGAAACATCGCAGCCTGTAGTTGAACACAATATAGCAAATTTGAACTGGTTTTGAAACATCTGTAGTGGGTTTGAAGACCACTTTCTTGCTGTTGGATCATCTGTAATTGGAGGGTTTAGGTAATGGTCAAAGGGATTTGGTATTTTTACTTGAAACAAATCTTGTTCAGACACAGCTATATCGAGCTGAGTTAGTTGAATTATTTTCTGATCATAAGTAGGTGCGACATTGTACTTGGCATCCACATTAAATTGAAATGCGTTTGTAGTGACACTTGTTGGTGATTTAAATTCCATCCTTCATTGTTATGAGATAATAAAAAATGTTTATTACCTTAACAAATCTTGACACAAGCAAACCAGTGTGGTTAACTAATGAGATTGATAATCGTGATGGTAGCAAGGCTGTAGCTATCCATGAAATGTTCTACACTGTAAAGTCGTTTAATATAGAAGATGATATAAATTATAAAGTAATTTTTGATGGTAAGACTGAAGCTATACCACCTGGGTATTATGACTTTTATACTATAGCTGAATGGTTTCAAAGTAAATTTAATATTAAAGCAAGTTTAAATCCAGCTAACCTACTTGTTACATTAGAATCTCCGAAACAAGACCCCACCCGGGTCTGCCTTGGGGGACTTGGGTGGGGTTAGGTATTTTTTAGTTCCCAGGGTCACCCTGGTCAGCCCCACAGGGTGGGTTTTTCTCTCTATTCTGGGGCATGTGTTTCTGTCTACCCTTTGTCCATTCACCTGTCTTTGCCTTTTTAAAACTCTCCCTACTGTCTGCACTGCCTGTAGCTCTTGATATTGGATGTGTGTTGCTAAATGGTCTTAGCTTTATTTAGGCCCCATGTTGTAGGTTTATTTAACGTATTTGACCGGCTGGCGACATACATTCAATTTTCTGTTTAGTTTTTTTTTCACAAGCAGTGCAGGCACGTCCTGAGAAAGCCTTGTTGCTGTCGGGACGTTAAGCAATGTACAATCAATCAATCAATCAATCCGAAACAAGATTAGTTAAAAATGTCAGTTAAATTTGCATATTTACTTGGTTATTATTTGGATGAAGATTGGTATATATCTGAAGATGGTGATGTTTTTCTAATATAATGACATTGAGGGCAAGAAAACTTAAAGTAACTGGAAAATATCCTGTAAATTTGGCAGTACATAAAATACTAAATGTTCATTTGAATGAACTGAACACGACTGAAAATGTACACAATGGAAAGCCTTCAACTTTGTTAAGATGCTTACCGACTGGAACTGCACCTTATTGTGAAAGTGTGGTTGCTAGATTTCCTAATTTGCAGTTTAAGAAATTAGGTTCCAGTTTTTTTGAGTCACTGTGTTTATCTGTAACTAATTAAGATGACAAACCAGTTGTGATGCATGATTTTAGTGTTGTGTTGGAAGTTAAATAATTTTATTTTTGTTTATAAAAAATGAGTTTTGGTCCAAAGCCGAGAATTATACCAGTTGCGTGTCTGGTAACAGAGTTGAAAGATTTGGCGGATGTACAAGATTTTGAAAAGGAGGGGGAGGTGGGAGAAGTGTATGGTTTTGAACTTGATTCTTTTGGTATGTACAAGCGGAAAGTAATCGATGACATGAAAGACGGCACAGAGAGACCGTATCCTAAACTTGGTCAGCTGAGTGATGTCACTGTTCCGCTTCCGCCTACTCTTGTAAATAATGTGCCCTACAACTTAATACATGTGGGTAATAAGTGGGTAGTTCACCTGTGCCGCCTGTGCCTGCACCGCCACCAACAATTGACTGGGACATAAAGTTTGAATTTATTAGTCCTAATGTATATACTGATGACGAAGGTGCCTTAGTATTTAGAAAAGTTGTTAACTCTGGGCCGCTGATTGTAAGCCTTGTTCCAAGTTTTGCACAAGACAACAATAGCAGAGATAAACTGAAAGTACAAGAGTACGAAAAACGACGGCATCTTCTTACAAATAGAAAAGGCAGATCAGATACAAAAGTTGTGTTTGTACCAGCAAACTTTACCATTGCAAGAGAAGCAACAATAGTATTTGAAATTATCATGAGATCTGTAACTTCTGCCAAAGAAACAGATATCGCGCAGGGAATCAAACTTACGTGGGATGACACATTGGCAGAGGCAACAAAAGTTTTTATTGCTATTTAAAAAAATGTTGATGTTTTTGAGGTTTTGAGCAGCATTCCCACAGTTAAGATAGTAGTAGATAAAACAACTTTTGTTTTTCTAAGTTACATAAAACTGGAACACATAGATCTTGTTTCATTTTATTACACCAGCAAATTATACACTTTTGATGAGTTGCAAAATGTAATCGCTGATTAAATAAAAATATTTGTGAATAAAAAAAATGGTAAACTTGTATCCGCAACTACCGACGACTGACACTGTGATGCCTGATCCGCATGTGCCAGTTGCATCAGATAAAACATTACAGGCAGACGCATTCTGATTAATAAATATTACAGAAGCAATTAAATATTTGGAAAGTGAAGAGGCGAGATACTCTAGGTGTAAAAGACGGTATAAGACAGTTTTTAATTCTGTACAAAACACATCTATGGCTGTTGGTGCTGTTTCGGCTGGATTATCTGTAGGGGGTATTGTTTTGATATCAACTGGAATTGGAAGTTTAATTGGAGTTGGACTTGAAGGAGCTAGCATTGCCACAGGACTGGCATGCTTTGGTTTGGAAGGCCTTAACAAAAGATTCCATACAAAGTTACAGAAGCATGAAGCATTGAGTACGCTCGCAGGAGCTAAGCAGAGCAGTATGAAACTTATTATCAGTAAAGCGTTGCAGATTTTATTGACGACGATGAATTTAAGAGAGTGCAGGATGATTTGAATAATTACAAAAAACAGAAGTCCGAAATACAGAATAAAATGCGTAGTCAATCCCCCGTGAATGTTGAAAAACTAAAGGCCAGTTTTTTAGAGAGGGGAAAACAGATCGGGGTTCAAGAAACCACAGAAAATTTACACAATCTACTTTCAAGCAAATAAAGATCACTTTTGGTAATCGTTTAATAATGACACGCCACTTACATGGCTTAGGCTTGTCTATTCAGCCCCATATGCCCCGCCACCAGAGTAAAATTGAGAAAAAAAATTTTAAGTTGCTTTTGTAAGTTGAAAAAATTGTCCAAGTAAGTTGTGACTGGAGTCAAGTTGTTGTAAGAAATTGTAAAAACTTAGGGTAAGTAATTAATAGGTTCTTATGATAAGTAATTATTAAGTTCTTATAACAACTAACTTAAACGTTACCTAAAAGTTAGTTGTGACTTATTAAGTATGAAGTTTTACTTGGCACCACTTGATAGTTTCTTATCCAGCTGTTTTTCAGTGCCTGTATAGTGCAGAGTATGACCACCGATTGATTTTCTAATTCCTCAGAAACCAGTCATGAGTATTTTAAGCCCACTTGTAAAATCTCTTGGTAATGTCCGCTTTCCTTTCAAATCATGATGTCCCCCTGAGTGTATTGACACTTCTCAGCCATTGAAAAGCAATAGCTGTAAGAGCCTTTTCAAAAGCTCAGGTGCGTGTCATAAGCGTGCCCGCATTGAAAAAAAATGTCCCCACTGGCATACCTGAAATTGAATAGATCATTCATCTGTGGCACGTGGCACACAGCTGGGCTTACAAAATGGCACGCGCCACAGATTAAGACCCTTGCCACCCCTACTCGCTGAGAGGAGACTGACTTAAAACGTATAAAGTTTCACTTGAGTGGAATCTTGACACAGTCACCAGTCCATGACTTGTTACTCTGTGTGTAAGGAGCTAATGGGAGTTTGACTGTGTTGTCCTTTATTCCCATTCACTGTTAAAACCAATTTGCATTTGACAGGGGTCACGATTTCGATAATGTAAATAAGTGGGAGTTGTTTATTCTTTTCTTGAGGTCAAAAGTTTTTCATGTGAATATCGAGTCAGGTCTGGTGCATATCGATCTAGCAGATCAAGGATTTGAAAAGGTTCTGAAAAATGTTGTCAAAAACAATTGCGACATGGTGAATACCTTGTAACTGCTACGCATATTTAATTCTGACGTGTCCTTTCATGCTAGCAACAGGCTGTGTGTACCGTAGTACGCACATAGTAACCCTGCGATCACGGACGTATGGGCTAACTAAGAGATATATATAAAGAGAGAATTGGAGATATTATTAAGACAATGACTGAGTTAACCCCTTAAATTATTACTATGTGGAGGTACATAAAATGGTGTATGTTTAAATAACAATGATTTAGGGGGTAAATTCCGACGGTATTTACTCTGTGCGGGGAACATGGCTGATGAGGTTTCTAAAAGTAATAATTAAGGGGGTTAACTCAGTCATTGTGTTAATGAAGCTCCAAATCTCTCTATTTATATCTCTTGTTCAGACCTTGACGAAAGAGCTGATGACCTGTTTTCCATCTCCTCTGTTTCAGAGATGTTGGGCCCGATGCTGAATGTGAATACACAGTCCAAGTTCAGTTAAGGTAAACAGGGGCGGATTAGTTACTTCAAGGGGGGGGGGGGTTGGGAGGGGGGGAGGGTCCAATGTTTTGTTTGGGACCTTAAATCTGACTCAAAAGACCTCTCGACGGCGGAGGGGGGGATTCCAAACTTTGACTGCGGGGGCCTTTTGTTCAGATCATGTTTTGTATCCACATTCTTTGGATATTTTGTGGCTTTTGTTCATTAAGTGAACACAGATAATTTCAGAAAAATTGCACGTCTGTTGGTAGGGTCGAAGGTGTTAACCTCTTTGTGCCTGTAGCCACAGGTGCTGTTTAAAGTACTGTAGCCGCATGCAAAAGGGGGTTAATCATGAAATCCTTAGACAGAGTGATGTAGAGAAGGGTGTTTTGACAGGCAAACATTATTATCGGTGCTGGACAAGCGGAACTGCCTTGATCGTTGTGTCTGTTGTCAGGTTTTGCCGTTTCAAGACGAGCCATATGCAAAATGACCGTTTCCCACCCACCATTGGTGTTGAAGTCAACCACAACGTGACACCACCTGTAAGTGCACAATTTCATTCTTTTCTTTTAAAGGCCCTAAGCGCTCCAGAAGCATTTTCAACATTGAATATATATATATATATATATATATATATATATATATATATATATATATATATATATATATATATATATATATATATATATATATATATATATATATATATATATATATATATATATATATACTCTTTACTTTTAACAAAGGCGTCGCCCAAAGCCAAAAAATCCACTAAATCAGATTAGCTCCAAGGGACATAATTTTTCATTAAATTCTGAGAATGCTGTGCTAATGCCATGGAATTCCAGGCTGGTAAGCTTGCATTGTGTCATCAGGACATCAGCTGTCCTTTTGTGACTGCATCGCTTATTAGATCTTTTGAGCCTTCCACTGAACACCTACTACATAAAGTAATAGGGGCTACCCCCAGGAGCCCCGCCATCTGCTGGAGAATATCCAGTCCTCCCTCTGAGGGGGATGCTAGAAAATATTCCCAAACAGATATTGGACATTTTTAAAGTGCACTTTTTGGCTTTGGGCGACGCCTTTGTTAAAAGTAAAGAATAATTGTACCACAAAATTGCCTAGGTGTTGCCTTTTCAAAATTAGTCTGTCTTCTTCCACTGCAACACCTCATAGAGCTTTAGGGATGCAATCCACGTTGTACTAGTGGTGCTACCAGTAAATTCTGGAGGCGGCTTCTAGTACATGCGTCATGTTTGCAATTTTAGGTCACGCCGTATGCCTACCTTAAGAGCCCCCCCCCCCCCCCCCCCCTTGGGGCGAAACCGGCCGTGGGCGGCAAGAACTTTAAATCTACTCAGCAGGATGTCAGGGTGTTGTTATTCCTGCAGGATGTCAGGGTGATGTTATTCCTGTAGGATGTCAGGGTGTTGTTATTCCTTCAGGATGTCAGGGTGCTGTTATTCCTGCAGGATGGCAGGGTGCTGTTATTCCTGCAGGATGTCAGGGTGTTGTTATTCCTGCAGGATGGCAGGGTGTTATTCCTGTAGGATGTCAGGGTGTTGCTATTCTTGCAGGACGTCAGGGTGTTGTTATTCCTGCAGGATGTCAGGGTGTTGTTATTCCTTCAGGATATCATGGTTTTGTTATTCCTGCAGGATGTCAGGGTGTTGTTATTCCTGCAGGGTGTCAGGGTGTTGTTATTCCTGCAGGATGTCAAGGTGTTGCTGTTCCTGCAGGATGTCAGTGTGTTGTTATTCCTGATGGATGTCAGGGTGTTGTTATGCCCGCAGGATGTCAGGGTGTTGCTATTCCTGCAGGATGTAAGGGTGTTGTTATTCCTGCAGGATGTCAGGGTGTTGTTATTCTTGCAGGATGACAGGATGTTGTTATTCCTGCAGGATGTCAGGGTGTTGTTATTCCTGCATGATGTCAGGGTGTTTTTAATCCTGCAGGATGTCAAGGTGTTGTTATTCCTGTAGGATGTCAGGGTGTTGTTATTCCTGCAGGATGTCAGGGTGTTGTTATTCCTGCAGGATGGCAGGGTGTTGTTATTCCTGTAGGATGTCAGGGTGTTGTTATTCCTGCAGGATGGCAGGGTGTTATTCCTGCAGGATGTCAGGGTTTGTTATTCCTGCAGGATGTCAGGGTGTTGTTATTCCTGCAGGTTGTCAGGGTGTTGTTTTTTCCTGCATGACGTCAGGGTGTTGTTATTCCTGCAGGACATCAGGGTGTTGTTATTCCTACAGGATGTCAGGCTGTTGTTATTTCTGCAGGATGTCAGGGTGTTGTTATTCCTGCAGGATATCAGGGTGTTGTTATTCCTGCAGGATGGCAGGGG
>BTPG01000112.1:6534-50093 GCA_036245525.1 Semisulcospira habei | reverse complement strand
TTCAGACAATACTGTCTTATGGCAAACTATGCGTTGTGCCCTCTAATGCCTATCATTTATGAATATAGAAATGCATCCGGAACACATTCATTACTGTTTTATATGGCCCTATGCCGTCCGTCATAGATTTAGAGACGCAGAATATCGTTCAGATTTAACTTCAAGCAGCTTCTCAGACTGTGTAGGGGGGTTCAGACAATACTATCTTTTGGCAAAACTATGAGTTGTGCCTTCTAATGCCTATCATTTATGAATATGGAAATGATTTCTAAACACATTCATAACTGTTTTATGTGGCCCTATGCCGTCTGTCATCGATTTAGAGACCAAAGATGGCGTTTGGACTGGACTCCAAGCTGCTTCTCAGACAGTGTCGTGGGGCTTCAAACAATACTGTCTTATGGCAAAACTATGCGTTGTGCCATATAATGCCTATCATTTATGAATATAGAAATGCATTCGAAACACATTCATAACTGTTTTATATGGCCCTATGCCGTCCGTCATAGATTTAGAGACCAAAATTGGCGTCCGGACTGGACTCTAAGCTGCTTCACAGACAGTGTAGTGGGCTTCAGACAATACTGTCTTATGGCAAAACTATGCGTTGTGCCCTCTAATGCCTATCATTTACGAATATAGAAATGAATCCGTACCTCATTCATAACTATTTTATATGGCCCTATGCCGTCCGTCATAGGTTAAGAGACCAAAACTTGCGTACGGATTGCCCTCCAATCTCCTTCTCGGACAGTGTAAGGGGGCTTCAGACAATACTGTCTTATGGCAAAACTATGCGTTGTGCCCTCTAATGCCTATTATTTATAAATATGAAAATGCTTTCTAAACACATTCATAACTGTTTTATGTGGCCCTATGCCGTCCGTCATAGATTTAGAGACTAAAAATGGCGTACGGACTGGACTCAAAGCATCTTCTCAGACAGTGTAGGGGGTTTCAGACATAACTGTCTTATGGCAAAACTATGCGTTGTGCCCTCTAATGCCTATCATTTATAAATATGAAGATGCTTTCTAAACACATTTATAACTGTTTTCTGTGGCCCTATGCCGTCCGTCGTAGATTTAGAGACCAAAAATGGCGTACGGATTGGACTCCAAGCTGCTTTTCAGTCAGTGTAAGGGGCTTCAGACAATACTGTCTTATGGCAAAACTATGCTTTGTGCCCTTTAATGCCTATCATTTATAAATATAGAAATTCATCCAAAACACATTCATTCTTGTTTTATATGTCCCTATGCTGTCCGTCATAGGTTAAGAAAGCAAAAATGGCGTATGGACTGCCTCCAAGCTGCTTCTCAGACAGTGTAGGGGGGCTTCAGGCAATACTGTCTTATGGCAAAACTATGCGTTGTGCCCTCTAATGCCTATCATTTATGAATATAGAAATGCATCCGGAACACATTTATAACTGTTTTATCTGGCCCTATGCCGTCCGTCATTGGTTAAGAGACCAAAAATGGTGTAAAGACTGGCCTCCAAGCTTCTTCTCAGACAGTGTCAAGGGCTTCAGACAATACTGTCTTATGGCAAAACTATGCGTTGTGCCCTCTAATGCCTATCGTTTATGAATATAGATATGCATCCGGAACACATTTATAACTGTTTTATATGGCCCTATGCCGTCCGTCATAGGTTAAGAGACCAAATATGGCGGAAGGACTGGCCTCCAAGCTGCTTCTCAGACAGTGTCAAGGGCTTCAGACAATACTGTCTTATGGCAAAACTATGCGTTGTGCCCTCTAATGCCTATCATTTATGAATATGGAAATTCTTCCCGATCACATTTGTATCGTTCATATGGCGCTATGCCGTCCATTATACAATTAGAGACCAAAAATGGCGAACGAACTGGCCTCCAAGATGCTTCTCAGACAGTGTAGGGGGGCTTTAGACAATATTGTCTTATGGCAAAACTATGCGTTGTGCCCTCTAATGCCTATCATTTAATAATATAGAAATGCATCCGGAACACATTTATAACTGTTTTATGTGGCCCTATGCCGTCCGTCATAGATTTAGATACCAAAAATGGCGTTCAGAATGGACTCCAAGCTGCTTCTCAGACAGTGTAGGAGGCTTCAGACAATACTGTCTTATGGCAAAACTATGCGTTGTGCCCTCTAATGCATATCATTTATGAATATAGACATGCACCCGGAACACATTCATAAGTGTTTTATATGGCCCTATGCCGTCCGTCATAGCTTAAGAGACCGAAAATGGCGTATGTACTGGCCTCCAAGCTGCTTTTCGGACAGTGTAGGGGGGCTTCAGACAATACTGTGTGATGGTAAAACGATGCGTTGTGCCCTCTTATCCCTATCAATTTTGGATATGGAAATGCTTTCTGAACACATTCATAACTGTTTTATATGGCCGTATGCTGTCCATCATAGTTTAAAAGACCAAAAATGTTTTAAAGACTGGCCGTCAAGCGGATTAGCAGACAGTGAAGGGTACTTCAGCCAATACCGTCTTATGGCAAAACTATGCGTTGTGCCCTCTAATGCCTATCATTTATAGATATGGAAATGCTTCCTAAACACATTTGTAACTGTTTTATCTGGCCCTATGTCGTCCATCACTTTTCTCGGTGTCCCGGGATTACGTCCCTTGGCGAATTGCCTATTTTGGGTATTTTGTCATGATCGGTATATCATACTGTGGCTGCTAAGATTGTTGGCTGCTCTCTGCTGGCTGCTAAGATAGTTGGCTGCCCTCTGCTGGTCCATAGCCGTTTTCCACTGCTGTTGTTGCGTCGATTACTTCCCTTGCTACACGATCGCGCTGTCTCAAAACAGTCGGAATAACCTCTCCTAAGCCAAAATAACCACATAAACACATTCTGTTAAGTACTTAAAGTCGAAATATTCTTATATTTGAGGTTGTAGGTGCCGTAAAAGTTGTTTATTTAGCATTAGAAAGCTTCGAAGGGATCGTTCTTTGAGCCTCTTGATCTATGCCCGTCTTCACCCTACGCGCATTCGCCCAGACCGTTCGGCCCAAACACATTTCGTCCAATGACGTTTCATCCCCGATGCTATTTAATGAAACACATTACGTTATGAACGGTCCAAGGTAATCAGTTGACATTCAAAGAGAACATAACAGGACGTTTTCTGATCTCAAATATAAACGTTTCCGAGACTCTTATTTTTTTTTTCTTTTAAAAAAAAAAAAGAGGAATCCTAATTTCATGTTAATACATAAAGACAGTCTTATTGCATTGCAGCGTCCTAAAGTCACAATGAATTTAATTAATATTGATAGTATGGCCTCTAAACATGATATATGATTGGTTTAGTGGAGAATCAAACGTTGATTCTTGAATTTGGAACTTGAAATAGTGCCAGCGAAAAGTCGTCAAAGGTAAAATACTCTCAACGATCTGCCAATTTTCACTCAATTGGCAATGTGGCTTTGAAATGCAGCATGCAAAAAGTAAGCTCCGAGAAATTATTGGCTCTGGTGACATCTTTCACAGTGAAGACAAAGACCAGGCAAAGGGCAGTTGCATGAGTGAGTTTAGTACTGCACCTTTAGCACGCTTTTTGAGAATTATTAATAATTTAATTTAGTTTCAGGCTAGCAGACCGAGCTGACCAATTGTTTAGAGTATATATTCACTGGTTGTATTAAATTCCCATACCGGTGCTGTTTTCATATCTTTGATTTTGTTTTGTTATGTGTCTATTACTAGTATTAGTTAGGCTTAGTCAGCATTCTAATAAGAGTATTGAGTAATTTGGCATTTGTTGATTGGGATGCTCAGGAATTTAGATAATATACATGCAGAGATGTCTTTCTGTAATTGCAGCCTGGAATCACTAGAGCGGAGCATTGCGCAAGTGTCTGGCCGTACTCTTCCAGTGGAAACGGCAGCGTCACTGAAAGATCAGGTGACGCAGATATTGGAGGAGTCCCGAAAATGCCAGAATCCCATGCGCCAAGTAAGTTGTATTTTATTGACATAGTGACATGGTTTGCCCCATTGTACCTCTATTTGATTTTTAATCCTGCAAAAAGTGAGAACACATAGTCAGACTGGAGCCCATGTCTTGTACAAGACTGAGAAAAGATATAACGCAGCTCTTACACGGGTTGTTTCTCTTTCACTAGTGAAACTTTCAGTACACTTTGCAAATAATTTTCTTAGAAAAAGTACACCTTCCTTAACTGTGAAAAGTGTAGAGGACAGGTGGGAACATTTTCATTGTACATTTACACATGTAGTAACAATACACTACATACATCATTGTACACAACATATGTGATAGGCAGTGCCTCAGGGAATGTGCTGTCTTCACTGTAGTCATTGCTGGGCCACTTTGTAGCATCGCCATGGATTAATAATTCTTTTTTTGTTGGCAGCCCACAGTACTTACAGAGTTCGGTGTGTTTCCAGGGGTGAGGCCCACGCTCCTCGATACCACATACCTGAGGAACAGCTGCAGTTGCTGCAGGACGTGCATTTCAGGACAACAGAAATGGCTAAAATACTTGAAGTTTCAGTCGCAACTGTGAATTCAAGGCTAAGGTATGTTGCAAAATGAGTAGCTGATATGACTTTAAGAATGGCATTATTGACTCAGGTATATAATGACGTACTCTGCCATTAAGTAATTTTGTTAAGAGTTTGTTTCTGGGTCCTGTGTGCATTCCAAGTAACGGCTTGTAATGACACATTCACAGCTAAAAATAGCTAAGAACACTCCTGCAAACAAACCTTGGCTTGGCAGATGTTGCCACTGATAGTGTTCTGTGGGAAGTAATTGTGAAGCTGTTGAAGTTAGATCCATAGGCAAAGAGTTAAGACATCCACATGCATTTGTGGTTGATGTATGATACTGGTAAAAATGTACATAAACTAGATGTGTTTCAATTATTGGCTTTTGCTTGTTGGCAGAGAAAACGATATCCTTCAGAGGAGCAGATTCTCACAAATTGCAGACGCCGAATTAGATTAGCTGGTTTGCCCAACAAGGTGAGCAACTGGAAACAAAAAGATCGGGTCAAATTCAGTTGCTGCAAGGTTAAAGGGCAAAGGAACGGTTGTCCAGGTACACACTTTTAACATTTTTTAAAATTTTACTGGAGCCTTTTAAAGAATAGGTCAGCAAATAATCAGAAATGCCTGTTTCGTGGTACCTATTCAATTTTTAACAGCGTTTTTTAAAAAACTTTTAAGGGCCAAAAGGTAGCTGACTTCTTATTCATACTAAATTCATTTGACCCCTCGCAAAGGGTTCAAAGAAGGTTGGTACATTTCCAGAAAACATCATTTTCACTGACACAAAGCCATCCCTTTACTTAACCCATTTAGCCCTGATGCACTAGCGTTTGACAATGACAATTCAGGGGTAGTGCCAAATTAGCTTGGTGTCGGATATCATGGTCGATTCAGCTCCTGCAACTGGTACATAGTCCATTTGACACATTCAAAATGTGGAAATGCAGCCATGCGGTAAAATGACTTAAGGCACTTAAACTGTGGCTCATTTCAGTAGCCAAAAGGTCACAAAATATTGTTGTTGGGGCTTCTGTTTTTACAACTGCTTCAAGGGTCTGTAGGCCCCCAGGTGTGCACACAGACCCCCATCTGATTATAATAACGGGTCAGAAAATTTATTTAAGAAAAATTTCATCATTTCCATGTTCTTTAGTTTAAAATTAAATAACTGGTGAATTACACATTCAAAGCCTAACTCCCTCTCCCTGAGTGATTGGTAATCTCTTTTACACACAACAGTGAGCACATGCGTGCGCGCAGGACACACACATACACACTCATGCATGCATGTCGACCACGTGTCTTCTTCGTGCTGAAGCTATTAGAACAGGCAACCAAAACCTCTGAAAGTGTCGCAGTGCTGCACACAGCACAGTATCTTCTTGGGCACTATTCGGCGGTGTAAAACAGAGGGTGATAGTATATATGACAGCGTCTTGTCGAAACCATAGCATTTGAGCTTTTTTTTGCTTTTTTTTTTTCATCATTTCGTCATTGAAAATCACGTATGATTCGTGATTCGAAAGTGATAAGTGATTCAGCAACGCCAGCAGTTTATGCAGTTTAGTCATACATGTGAACTGTGCAAGTTGTTAATTTCTCCTCCTTTTTTATTTTTTATTTTTGTGTCCTTTTACAAAATCTGTTGTTTCTTTCTTAATGAAGCTGTGAGAGACATATTTGAAGGACATCAGCTTGAGGCTACCATTGCTGCAGATGATGAAAGGCAGCTGCCAGCACCCACAGGTCAGGCAAGAGAAGTTGAACGAATCTCGTGCCCTTTGATGAATGACAGACTTCAGCTTCTCAAGGCTACTGTCGACCCGTTGTCCTCCAGAACTACGGCTGGACAGCATGAGGAAGTTAGGAGTGCGGCTTTACGAGGATGTCCTGAGATTCATTGCCGACAGTGAAATATCTGCATTGGTAATAATGTGTTTGGGCACACTTTGTTTCCAGTTACACAATGCTTTCATTGGCATTTACATTACAACGATTACATGCCCATGGGCCAGTCACGTCTCCACTTGTTAAAATTAATCATGTATGCCTGCTACTAAAGTGTTAGTAAGGACTTCATAAATACACAGTAAAGAATTCTTGACAACCGGGTATGTACTTCCCAATGCAAGGCATCATTCAGTGTAACTGTAAGCTACTTTGTGGGTTAAATACAAACTTTTCAAAGATGTGGACCATGTATTTTATCTATGCTCTGACTTGAAACACAGATTTTCCCACGCAAACTGTCTGTTCAGGGGTGATGCTTACCCATGTGTGCATGCAGTTTAAAGTAGTCTCTATGAAGAGCTAATCAGCATCTGTACATGGTTAGTGCTAGTAAGTTACTATGAGTATGATAGTGCTCCTATGGCATGTAATTCATGTAGCAAGAGTACGCAGTGGCTGAAAACATGATACATGAGGAAAACGGTGAAAACATTTGGGTGGTTGTTACATTGCTTAACTTCCAAACAACACCAAGATTTTCTCAGGATGTGAAAAAGGAAACAGCATGCCAGTAAAAGAAAAGTAGACAGCTAGTACCCAGACAGACTATACCTGTGCACCATAGTCATACTAGTGCAAGATGAAAAATATTTACTTTCCTATTTCTCATGCTTATTTGGGTTCAATTGAGTGTTTTCCGATACTGTGCCCCAGACCTGATTTCATACTGGTACCGTAGAAGACTTCGGGATGAAATCATCCTAGTGTTTGACTTCAGGTTATTCATTGCAGTAGATTGTGTATTTTGTTGTTTTATTTTTAAGCTCACCTGTTACCTTTAGTAACAGCAATAGGAAATAACTTTGAGACATTAACTGTGTATTTTTTTGTGAAATAAACATGTACTTTCTTTACAGTTTTCTGAATTTTGTGTAATTTTATAAGGTTACAGATTTTGTTTGGACATGGTGAATGGAACGCACAAATACAAGGTTTAGTCTGTGAACCGTTTTGAATCGACCAAGAGATTGGTATCAACCATTCCCAGTTGCAAATGCAAATATTAGTGATTGATAATATGGTTTGCAACACTTCCCCTTGCATGTCAGAAGGAGATAAAATGAACAAGAACTCCAATCCTGTGACACAATTAGCGATGATAGCGTTGCATGCGATATGTTCGCTGATGATGCTGCTTACATATTATTGTTTATTTTTACTAGTATAGTCTGCCTGAGCAATTAAGCTTGCCTCGTGGGTTTTTTGTTGATGCAGATAACATTTGTAACCATCTGTTGCACAAGTGTTTATGTTTGAAAAGTGATGGCAGGTAGTTTGGGGTTTTCAAGCACTGTAGAGCAAACCTGTTTTAGTTGCAAGTTATACAAATGCTAATTGGCTGCATGCATGATTATAAAGATAATTCTCTTTGTTTCCTTAACGACTACCTCCCCCCCCCCCCCCCATACTCCACCCATCCATTGGTGGCGGTCCGTGGCACAGTGGTTAAGGCGCCTGCCACCAGTGCTAAAGGTGCGAGATTCGATTATGGGTTTTTAGCGTTGGACTTTTCTCCTGTAGTAAGTGTCACCGTTAATTCGGGCGGATCGTCGGGGGTTCTTTCTCCGGGTACTCCGGCTCTTCCTCCCCCTCCCCTATGGTACCGGTTTCAGGTCACTTTATAAAATTTCAAATACAAGCGATCGAAATTTCCAAAACCTCAGTAGTTGAGCTGACCCCTCACACCACGTGAATATCCTGTGCTTGTCTTGTACTGTGTTTGTCTTTAGTGTGTGTCACGTGAGCGTGCATGTTGGGTTCAGTTCGCGGCTCTTTGAGCCGATTCCCAGAATAGGGAAAAGAGCCTATATAATAACCGGTATTATTGGCATTTCTTCTTCTTCTTCTTCTTCTCGAACGCCGTCACACTTGGAGTTTGGCTCTCAAAATGAAATCTGTGGTCTTCTGTAGCGCCTCCACAGGCCCGTACAGTTTCTCTTGTAGAGTGGCGGGCTTCGGCCATATCTCATCCCTCAGCGGCTGGTGGTTCCCACAGTCCTGGAGGATGTGCTCTGCGGTCTATTGGCATTTCTATTTTGTTTTAACTAATGTGCCAATTTCTGTTTTTTTTTTTTTTTTTGTTTTTTTTTTTTTTTTTTTTGGGGGGGGGGTGTTTGTTGGTTATTTTTTTGTAAGCGCCCTTCCAACACTCTAGTCAGTATTATATGTCACTGGAGGCAATTTTTAAATACTTTTTTTAAAATTCTGTGTTGCTAGAATCAATATGACAGGTCATCGTTGCCTGCATATTTACATTTATTATTAATATTATGGTTTCATGGTTACATTTTTTAAAATTGTACCGATGCCAGTTGATCAGTATTATGTACATAAATTTGACACTCTTTTTAACCCATTACATCCTGATGCTGATTTTGTCAGATTTGCTTATTGTCTTATGAAGGCTACATTAATATTACGCGACAGATCAACCATTTTAGTTCATGGATAATGCCAGAATAGCTTGGTGCCTCAGGTGCCAAGCTATTCTGGCACCACCCTTGAACTATCATAGTCAATTAATTTCAAGCAGGAGTGTATCAGGATGAAAAGGGTTAATAAGGACATGTCATATGAAATTCTTTTCTTTTCATAACCAATGTTGTTTGTGCCAAATCCTGTATGTTTAGAAGGAAATTTTGTCTCCAATCGAATTGTCAGTATATTCTATTATCCTCCGGTGGTGACAAGGAGCCAGGGAACGCAGAAGGCGGACACGGCCGGTCCGGTTGTGCCGCCTTCTGTTGCCCCTAAGCCTCAGCCTCCACCCAAACCTGTTAGTCAGTCAACTCCAAAGGCTTCTGGCTCTGGTCAGCCTTCTAAGGCCGCTAACTCTAGCGGCAGGAACGCTGCCCAGGACCAGAAGTCTAAGAAATCTATGGGACCGCTGTGCGCACGGGCCCAGAAGGGGAACACAGATGTCCCCCTTCAAAACAAATATGCTGCACTGGAGGAGCAGATGGAGGGAGTGGAAGTTGTTGTTGCTGATGCTGCGGCAGCTCCACCCCCTTCCTCTCCGAAGAACCAGAGGAGGCCCGGGAGCCGGCCCCCCTCTGTTTCTTCAACTCCTTCCAAGGTAAAGGAAAAAAAAAGGGGGGGGGGGGGGAAACTCCTTACCCCCAGATTAGACTTAATCATGGACTCTTTGCTTCAGTGGAATTGTCGTGGTTTTCAAGCTAACTTTGAGGAATTGCGTCTTTTAGTCAAGTTCTATAACCCCTCAGTAATATCTCTTCAGGAGACTTACCTGAAGACTTCTGACCCTGTGTCCTTTAATGGTTTTAATGTTATACATAAAGGCTCTGATTCGGAGAGGCGCTCGGGTGGAGCGGCTCTTCTCATTAGTAGCCAAATTTTATCTAGCCCCGTTAGCATCGACACCTGTCTTCAGGCTGTCGCAGCTCGGGTTACCTTAAAGAAGACCATAACCATATGCAGTATTTACCTGCCACCATCACTGCGGGTCTGTAGCAATGATATTTTTAACTTAGTAGATCAACTGCCCCCTCCCTTTATTCTTATGGGGGATTTTAACGGTCACGCTCACCTTTGGGGCAGTGACCACTATGATGGCAGAGGTCAGATGTTAGAAGATGTTTTTTCTCAACTTAACCTATGTGTCTTTAACGATGGCTCACCTACATACTCTAACTCAGGTTCAGGATCTAGTTCTGTTCTAGACCTCACTGTGTGTGATCCTTCTCTCATGCTGGACTTTGACTGGAAGGTTCACGATGACCTGTGTGGTAGTGACCACTTCCCAGTAGTCCTGTCATCGGTCCGCTGTGAGGAGGATTCGCCGGTGGGGCGCTGGAATCTCAAGAAAGCTAAATGGCCTCTGTTTGCCTCCCTCTGTCAGACTCGTCTTACAGAGGAGGTGGTCATGTCAGCTGAAGAACCTGTTTCTTGTTTTACTTTGATTTTGTTGGACGTAGCAGGTGAAACCATCCCTAGAACTTCCACATCAGTCCCTCGGAGGCCGAGAGTACCATGGTTCAATGAAGAGTGCCGCAAGGCCCAAAAAATACGCAAATCTGCTCAGCGACGTGCTTTTCGTAATCCGTCGCAAGCAAATATTTTAACATTTAAAAGACAGCGGGCGAAAGCCCGTTACATTTTTAAACGCGAACGCCGTGCTTCCTGGAGACGCTTTGTCTCATCTTTATCTTCTAGGACTCCATCCCAAAAAGTCTGGAAGGCTGTTCGAAGAATTAGGGGCAGAGGTGGCTCGGCTTCTGTCGGCCATCTTAGAGATGGTGCCAGTTTGGTCACAGATAAAAAGGCTGTGGCCAATTTGCTTGCCTCCACCATTGCCCATAATTCTTCAACAGAGCATTATTCACCTTTCTTTCAGAGAGAGAAGGAGAAGCGAGAATCTTGTGCTTGTGATTTTATATCAGATAACTCGGAAGACTATAATGCCCCCTTTACGTTTTCAGAATTGCAGCAAGCCATGCAGAAATGTACTGACTCTGCTGCTGGATTAGATACCATCCATTATCAGCTCCTAACTCATCTGCCTGAGGATTCACTCCTTGTACTTCTCAAGGCCTTTAACCATATCTGGATAACCGGTCGTTTTCCGCCATCTTGGCGCCAGGCTGTGGTTGTGCCAATCCCCAAGCCGGGTAAGGATCCTTCCGACCCGGGCAACTACCGGCCAATAGCTTTGACATCATGTTTATGTACGACTATGGAACGCTTGGTCAACGCCCGACTGGTGTGGCATCTTGAGTCACGTGGTCTCATCACAGACCACCAGTGCGGTTTCCGGCGCTTCCGTAGTACAACTGACCATCTAGTCCGCTTTGAGTCTTTTATCCGAGATGCTTTTGTCAACAAGCAGCATGTCTATGCAATTTTCTTTGATCTTGAAAAGGCATATGACACTACCTGGAAGTATGGTATAATGTCTGATTTGTCGGACATGGGTTTTAAAGGGCACCTGCCTGTTTTTATTCACCATTTTTTGTCTAACAGGTCGTTCCATGTCCGTGTGGGCTCCACCCTCTCCGACTCCTTTGAACAGGAGATGGGTGTCCCGCAGGGCAGCATTCTATCTCCTGTTTTATTTAGCATTAAAATAAATAACATTGTAAAGGCCGTCAAGGATGATTCTGAATGCTCTTTGTTTGTGGACGACTTTGCTTTGTGTGCACGAGGTCGAGGACTTGCGTCCCTTGAGAGGCGCTTGCAGCTGTGCGTTGATCGCAGCCAGGGGTGGGTGTCTCTCAACGGATTCAGGTTCTCGCCCTCCAAGACAGTCTGTGTGCATTTTACTAACCAGACGAAATTTTTTCCAAAACCTACACCCTGAGCATTGCTGAAGTGCCAATTCAGGTGGCCGAAGAGGCAAAGTTTCTGGGGGTCATCTTTGACAAAAGATTGACCTTCCGCAACCATGTTAACTACCTTAGAACCTCTTGTCGGAAGGCCCTCGACATTCTTCGTGTCGTTGGTCGTACTGACTTACTTTGACTGTACCGGGCCCTTGTTCGGTCCAAACTGGATTACGGCTCTGTGGTATATGGCTCGGCTTCCAAGTCTGTTCTACAGCGTCTGAACACAATTCACAATCAAGGTCTGCGCATATGTCTGGGAGCCTTCAGGACATCTCCAGTTCCTAGTCTGTATGCAGAGGCAGGGGAGCCTTCTCTCAGGCTCCGCCGCATCGGCCTCATGCTCAGCTACGTTCTGAAGCTGAAGGCCCATCCAGAAAATCCTGCCTATGATTGTGTTTTTAACCCGTCGTTTGCAGAGATTTACGATGCCCATCCGGGAGCTGTCCGTCCACTTTCCTTCCGTGTCCGACCTCATCTGCAGGCGGCCGGAGTGGACCTGGACAAAGTTTCGGAATCTCTCCACCCTGGCTACTACCAGTTCCTGACATCTTGCTGGACTTGACTGCCCACAAGAAGGATTGTACTCCACCAGCCATATACCAACAGAGCCTCAATGAACTCCTTTCAGTTTTTCCTGGCTATTGTCGTCTTTATACGGATGGGTCCAAATCTGAGGATGGAAGAGTGGCTGCGGCTGCAGTGTCCTCTCGCCATCCTAGACGCCCATTTAAGCTCCGTCTCCCTGACCATTCCTCTGTATTTAGTGCAGAACTGCAGGCAATTCTGCTAGCACTCAAGCATGCCTATCAGTCTCGGGAAAGGAACTTCCTGATTCTGTCTGACTCTCTTTCTGCCCTGCAGGCCCTTCAGGGCACGGGAACAGACCATCCACTGCTGGTGCAGATTAGAGAGCTCTACGCGGACTTGATGAAGGAATATTATGACATCATTTTTATTTGGGTCCCAGGCCATGTGGGCATCGAAGGCAACAGAATCGCAGATTCTGCTGCCAATAGTGCCCGCAGTGACCCTGTCCCTGACACACAGACTGTCTATAGTGATTTTAAACCTGTTATTAGTGCGTACATAGCCCGCGAGTGGCAGTCCGAGTGGGACAAAGAGGAAGGGAACAAGCTTCATGAAGCTCTTCCTAAGTTGTCTGACAGTCTACCTTTCCGCTGCGGCAGCCGCCGTGAGGAGACTGTCCTTGCTCGGCTCCACATCGGGCACACGTATGTTACGCACTCTTACTTACTTAAACAGGATGAGCGTCCATGGTGTTTTGCCTGTGATGAGCAGTTTTCTGTTCGACACTTTTTGCTGTATTGTGCTGACCTCATTGACACCAGATATAAACACTTCACAGCAGACTCCTTGAAGGTTTTGTTCCGGGATGTCCCCCCGGACAAAATCTTCAATTTTTTGAGAGAATGCAATATTTTTAACAAGATCTGAGCATTCATTGCCTATGTGAATTTTTTATTTGCCCTTTTTGAGAGTCTGTAGACGTTTCTTTTAAAGACATGTGCGACATTTTAGCCTGAGATTTTTAATCTATATTTACATCTTGTCTTAAGACCTTGCTTTTAGTCTGGCTGACCAGATTTTTACCCATCCCGCCGTGAGATGGCCTTAGTCGCCTGCTCGGCGTTAAACCCAAATAACTAACTGCACTTTCCCTTGTTGGGCTCGGTGGTGGGCGGGGACCCCCGGGGGATGAATATCTCTACTCATATAATAACAAAGATAACTATGTTTATAAAAATAATGAAGTAGCATAAAGAAAAACTAAAATCTGTTTGGCAAATTGCAAAAAAACTTATCACAGAAAACTGCCGTACTCGGGCACACTCCAGCGGGCTACTGGGGCTCTCTTCCATCGGAGACACTCCTGTGGAAGTCACACCCCACAAAACTATGAATTCGTCAAGAGGCGTAATCAAAGATCAAGCTTTGGCACTCCACCAGCAAGTCACCAGACCTGAGGCGCTGGGCGTCAGGCCTGCCAACACGGCTCCTGAGGGTCTCCCCCACCAGAAAAGGATGCAGCTTGGTAACTGGTTTCTCCTTCATCTTGCTATGGACAATGAGGAAGCGAGGCCATACGCCCGACGCCTGAGGCGTCGCTTCCTCACAGTCTGAATCACTGTCATGTTCAAATTCGGTGTCTATATGCCGTTTCTGTGCTAGTTTTGTTTTTTTATGATGATTATGACAACAACAACAAAAAAAGCTTGCCACTCTTGACACTGGTGTAGGCCTACTGTGTAGCTTCTTCCGCCCAGGCCGATTTGTTCATGGGTAACGGTAGGGAGCAGTAGACATAGATCCTCATCAGTAAAGGCTGTTACATTCACACATGCACATAGTCCACACATAGTTTTATGTATAACTATTGTACTGCTTTGTCGTTGTCGGAATGTTCATTTATCGAATATAAGATGATTCGCGGCTCGCCGATGACAGAAGTGAGTTTTGAATCTCTTGTCATCCCACCCGCACAGATGAGACATGTTCAATATGCGATTTAATATGTGCATTCTAGAATAGTTGTCTTGTTTTTCTGTTTAAACCGTGCCCCCAGGGCTGCAACTCAGTCGTGAGTCATGACTGATGTGGCACATAGCCTAGCCGTAAGTTTGTGTCAGTAGTGTGTGCGGCCGGTGTGAATTCGGACGGGCGAGCCCGGCTGGTCTTATTCATACCTCGGACTATCTCAGTGCCGATGAGTCGGCCCCGCCGTCGCCGTACCCCCCCCCCCCCCTCCCCGGGCCCACCCACCTTCTCCTGGCTGAGACCTGACGCCTATTTCGCTGCCCAACTGATCCTGGCTCCAAGAGGGCCGGAAGACTAGATCCTCAAGGGACCCTGTAGAGCCGCGCCCCTACGGCCGCACATGATGTTCCTTCAGTTGCCAGTGACATGCTAGTAGAATCATTGCTATCTGTGTTACCTTCATAGCGGAACGTTTACCTTTCACCAGAGTCAAATCCCTTGGCTGTTCAGGCCCCACACACACGCAGCACGCCGCAGCACACACTTTGCCTGTTACTACTCGAATCTGATGTGTAATACCCCCGACTGAGGTACTTGAAACTCCGATCAGCGCCATACGTGCATAACTCAGTATTTTTATGTGTTGGCATCATTGACATGAATTAGAGCCGATTGGGACTTTAGTAAAGAGGAACGGGGCCAAGCGCCGTGTTAACTGGTAGAACTGATTTTTAATAATTATTTATTATTATTATTATTATTATTATTATTATTATTATTATTATTATTGTTGTTGCTTACATTGTTTAACCCTTATCATTCGGAATACACCAGTGTGTGAAATAAGTTTGACTAAAATAGTTCAAGGGTGGTGGCAGAATAGCTTGGTGCCGCCTCAAGGCGCCAAGCTATTCTGTCACCACCCTTGAACTAAAGCCATTGGTCTATATCCTTATCTGTCTATACGCAAATGTAGCGAAATATATAATACAAAATTAATATGGTCACAAAAAATAATCCCCCCAAAAAAAAAATAAAAGTAAAAAAGCAACTAAAGATTTATTGCAGAATAAGTGAAAAGAAAATAATTTGTTTGTTTTTTATGTTAAATAATGCATATTTAATGGTTATTACCTTTTCAATTTTTTTTCCGTAAAGGCAAAACCACAGAACACCCATTAAAGGACATGCACGTCTGTGCATGTTCATACTAATTATAGCCTCTACTTGGTATTCATATGTCCTAGTTATTTTGGACATTAAACGTACAAGCCCTGCACAGCCCCAGGGATGGGAGGACCTTGCTAAAGGAAATGAAAATGCTGCAAGGGTTATTGCCAACAAAATACTCGGTGTCATGCAAGTGCACAGTTGGTGCTAAAATACTATTGTAATTTTATGCGCCACCAACGCTGAGGCAGTAAAAGAAAGGTTTATACCCGCAATTGCCTGCCACAAGTAAAGTGGAATTGTACACCCCCTCCCAAATGGGGAGGAAAAAGGAGTCAGTGCGGGAATGCCCCCAAGCCCCACCAACGGTGAGCAAACAAATAAAACAAGTGCACGCCCCAACAAAACGCGGGAAAAAATTGTGCATGCCCCCCAAAATGTAACCACGGAGGGAAAAATAAAGTTACACGAATAGTGCGACACAAGTGCCTGTGTGCAGAATACTTTTTTTTTTTTTTTTTTTTTTTAATTGTTTTTTTGTTTTTTTTTAGCAACTTCCTACCAAAATTTTTTTTTTCTCTCCCACCAACGGTGAGCAAACATAAAACAATTGCACGCCCCAGCAAGACTTTGGGAAAAAAATTGTGCATGCCCCCCAAAATGAAACTACTGGGGGAAATTAAAGTTACGAGAATAGTGTGACACATGTGCCTGTGGGCAGGATGCAACTTCCTACCAAAATTATGTTGTTTTTGTTTTGTTTTGTTTTTGTTTTTTTTTTGTGTTTTTTTTTTTTTTTTGGAGAATTCAAACTCGTGTGGCCATGATGACGACACCTCGCATAGCTCTATACAGTGTATGGTATCCCTCATCCGTGAGGTGTACCCCATCGGACAAGTACATCTTCCGTTGTGCGAGGTATTTTTCTGCGTTCTCGCATTGGAAGCGCAAAAAACCGTGTTGTACGAAGCGCACCTGCGGCAGTCGCATGCAGTCATTCAGGATTTTTAGGTTGACGTCCCGCGCGTTTTGGTCATACTTCGTATTACGCCGGAGAGGCAGGTAGCGGGGAAGTAGTTGACAAATGAACACTTGCCGTAGCCGGTACCGCCGTTGCAGTGCCGTGGCTCGAGCCACAATCCCGGAGGATACTTCCTCTGTGTCGGCAGTGTGAATGTCATCATTGTCGCCAACCATGATGATCACGCAATCGGGTTGGAAACGCTCGATGCGACGCGTTACAAAGCCGTCCATTACCCGTGTGCTACGCATGCCACCGAATCCACAAATTAAAACCAGTGCGTCCGCCACGTTAAAGTTTTCGTGAATGTTACTGCACCCTTGGTGACGACTGATAAAATGCCCAAGGCGGCGGGCGTGTGAATGACCGATAATCATGATGCGGGTCATTATTTCGAGTAGTAATAGTATGGTGAGCTGACGAAGAACAACGATGCGCGGTGCACGAGGAATGCCCAGTCACTGAGTCACGTGACCCACACGCGCTGGAAAAGTATGGCAGTGCCAGAATGAAACGTAAAAAAGGAAATGCAAGGTGGTTCGGCTGGCCAGCGAAGTAAGGCAAATTGTGCCCGAGTACGCACGACCCCGCAAAGTGATGGGACCGGTTTGTAAAGCGGGGGTTCCGTGAATTAACCCAGGCGACTCCCGATTCGCGCCGGGTAGGATGCCAAGTAGTCAAGCACCAAGGGTCACGCTTTAGGAAACGCTCAAGACAGAAAATGAGACAAAAACTAAAAGTCTCGACGTACAGAGAAGCTCTTCAACATACCTCAGAGTGGTGTAATGACGTAGGTAAGAAGAAACGCCCGTTGGAAAATTGAAAGGAAGAAAGTCAAGAAAATCAAACAATTCGCTGCCGTCGATCCGTTATGCTTCCTGCTGTCGGAGACAAAGGCGGTAATTAGCGCAGTGCTACTGCGCACCCTTAATACCAAAGACGTACTGATAGTAGTTTCCTGATTGGTTAGTTTTCATTGCCCCTAGGGAGGGGGGCTCCTCACTTGGATCGTCTGCTACTCAACAGACAGCTTCAAAGTGTTACCCTGTTTATATTTAATAAGTGTCGCCCTTGTATCATAAAATAGATTTATTTGTTGGAAAAGTAGGCCTACACTGAATCAGGTTTGTTCGTACCTTTGCACAGTGCCGGCGGTTTGATGAACTGCGGATGGCGTCAAGTGTAAAGTTAAGTACAAAATCCACTCAAATAAAACATGAGAACTCATCGAGCCCAACTACTCAGCCACTAGTTCTGATCATGCCGTTTGTAGGTGTTGTGTCGTGCACCCCGTAAATCATGCCATTTCTGCGAAATTTAAAAAAAGTAATGTTTCCGATGCCCTTAATGTAGGGGCCTATACAACCCAAAAAAAAAAAACAAAAAAAAAAAAACGTGCAAGTAGAATATCTTTTCAGCTATTGATAGGTGTTTTTTCAGCTATTGATAGGTGTGTTTTTTTCTGTCTTTTAGGTATGATCTAAAAAATGCTAGGGCAGTTTCACTTATATGGTATGCTGCTAGCTTCTTTAAGAGAATGTCATGGTCGACAAGATCAAATGCTTTTTGTAGGTGTAAGAAAACAGCTCCAGACATCAGGTTTTTATTTATTGATTCCAGCCAGCTGTCTACAATGTGTGCCAGTGCTGACTGACATGATTGTTTCGTTCTAAAGCCGGACTGATGAATATTTATGAAACTGCCCTTTTCTAGAAAATCGAGGAGGTGTTTTTGTATGTGTTTTTCAAGGGGCTTTGACAGGGCCGACAAAAGTGAGATAGGACGGTAGTTATTGACATCTTCAAAATCTTTTGATTTAGGGATTGGAATTACCTTGGCCTCTTTGAAAATAGTTGGAAACGTGCTGTGTTTTATACAGAGGTTAAAGATATGAGTGAGTGCCTGTACCGTATATGGTAGTGACATTTTCAGAATTTTGTTGTCTATACCATCCATCCCGGTGGACTTTTTGTTTCGGCATGCTAGAGATGAATTTTCCGACTTCAGCGACGGAAATATCAGGAATGATGAATGTCTGCAGTATATTTTTGGCCTCACAGTATTTTTCCAGTACACTAGGAACTTGGTACTCTGCGTTACTACTTGCAGCTGACTGAGCAAGTGTTTCAGCTGTCGATAGGAAGTGCTTATTTAATATATCAGCTGACAAATGGGATGGTATTTCAGGGGCTGATTTACCCTTTCTTATAACGTTCAGGGCTTTCCACACCGATGCTGTATCTTTTTTGTCCCTAATCATTTCCTGAAAGAACAGGTTTTTTTTACGCTCTCACTAAGTATTTAACACAATTTCGTTGTTTCTTATATTCATCAAACTGTTTTTCTTTCTTAAGTTTGTCTCTAAATGACATGGCCTGTTTGACATCTACTGTTAACCAGGGTGGCAGGGTAGAGTGCTTAACTCGTTTTAGTCTCGTATGGACGCATGCTTATTTAGGACTCCAAGGAATAGATCCATCCAGTACGACAGGATTTCTATAAATAAAGCCAATGAGGACGGAGGGGGGGGGGGGGTGATTTAGATGTCTTCACTTCTACCCACAAGCTCTCCAATTGAGATGACTCTAAGTCTTGTCGCCGTTTGACGTTACCAAGTATTGAATTATGTATATATACAGCTAGTCCAGTGTGTTGTGGGCTTGAGGCATCTCTGCGGAGTACTGAGAAATTTGGGACAGAACTTAGTACTTATGAACGGCATGAGAGGTGAAGAGATACCAGCCAACCGGGTGATCCGTCCCCGGTTCTCACTGCGCACACTTTTCTCTCCTCTTATTGATACAATCTTTAATTTACAGGGAGAGTTTGGAATTTATTGTAACATTTTAGACTGAGCCACGCAAGCTGATTAAAAAGTGTAAAACAAAGAGATGGTGGCCAGAGAAAAAGGCAAAATAAATAAATAAATAAATAAATAAGGCTGTACAGTCTCTTAGCCATAGTCAGTCCCAGGCATCCCCTAATATTTCAATCCCCTAAAAAACACTACTGCCCACCAGCTGCACATTTGCCATGCACAAAATAACAATAAAAACAGCACATTGACAGTCTCATTTCTTGGCTATGAACCCGATTCCTTACCAACCCCACACCCAAGCACAGCTGAAATCAGCGTGCCCCTCAAATCACTACGTCAACGGCAACTCAACATAGGCCCACAATTGTCCACTGGATAAGCTCAAGATGGTATGAATCAAAGCACCAAACATGTCTCCTCTCATCTAACCAGAAATTTCCAGCAAATTCTAACATTCAGCCCTACTACAAATTTTCAAACAAGGCAAAAATTATTTTTAAAAACACCTGTCCTCTTACTGCCTGAACTGGCCAAATTTGACTATGTAATGTGACCATAAATGCGTCTCCACTTAAGCCTCATTCGGGAAAAAAATGCAAAAAAACTTCGCCCACAAGTACGATGTTTCAGACTAAAATGTTGTGCAGTTGTGAAACATACGGGGTACATCAGTCTTGAGATTTAACAAACAAGTGTATTTGAAACTGCCGTCGGCATATAGCGGTTTCAGCTTCAGGAATACAGACGTAGGCCTAAATGCCAGTACATTTACTTCTAAGTATCTCTTTATGCTCTTGAATCCTGCTTAGTACTTTTCGTTTCTTACGTCGATAACCAGGAAGGGGGGGATGCTCTTCTATAGACTGTGATTACAAACTGTCAGTATCACTCGCATCACACATCAATGGCGAACTCTACTTCTCTGTTACATTAGTCTAGCAGCTTTTCGCAATTTCTGCAGAGGTAAGAAGTTCGTCAAAAGAGTAACAATGGTTTGCAGGTACGAAACGAAAGTACTAATGCCATATAGTTTATGCATGGCAACAATATTTGTCCTTAGGATGGAGACATTTTTGTAGAAGTGTTTTTCGAAAGCTATTTTTCGATGTGAGGGAACCAGTCCTCGTACCGGCACCGCCCGGATAAGGTGCAAGACGTTTTTTGTGCATAACATTAAAAATTTCAAGCATACAAGTTACAAGTTTATTCCAGTGAGTAAATTAAAATCACCAGCAACTAAACATGCATACATATATACGATAAAATAAGTTTTAAAGTATTATTTTAATGCAGTAAGCATGGTCGCGTCGCTAGTTTCAAAATGGCGGTCAGCGAGAAGCCTTCTAAAGAAGTCAATCAGACGCGCACGGTTGACGAAGCTTTACTTTGCTCCTGAATTGAAACAGAGATTATTTTCGATTTGAACATCTTATCAACGTCAAATACGTTATTTTTCCTGGTCTTGAAAACAGCCTTTTCCATAGAACTCGGTCTTTTGTGGGAGGAAAGCATATCGAAAGTAAACTCCCTTTGTGCATGTTGTGCAATGTGTTTGCCGACCATCTTCAACATTCTGAAGACTTTTTGGCCAGATACAACTGAACATGGTGATTTTGATGGAAACGGTTCGGAGATGGATTTCACTCTGCCTGGCTTGTGCTTAAGACCAGTCGGATACGAGTGTGCTTGACCAGTTAAAAATCCCATCTCTACTTGTAATGAAGGTTTTGTACCTACACATCAGCAAACAAGAAAATATACACATATATAGATGGTAATAGGTGCCATGCTGCCTGCTCCCAACCCTTACCTAAATACACACATAAAACCGCAGAACACCTACCAAAGGAAGGACATGCACATCTGTGTATGTTTCATAATTTTTAATCTATCCTTTACCTAGCATGCATATGTCCCGGGTACCTTAGACTTACTTTATCTTATTTATTTTGTTTGTTTGTTTGTAATGTAGGTTTTGTACATACACATCAGCGACAGACTCACTCCTATACCACTAACAATGTACACTGTGGTCATGTTTTTTTTTAAAACCATTGTTATAATGTGGCTAAAACCGTACGCGCGCATGTGATCCAAACGAAAGAAAATTTGTCGGCTAGACTGACACAATAAAGTATTTGAATTTGAATTTGAATTCAAACAATAGGCTGCAAGAGATCAGGCAGTAAATGAGACATGGTTTTCTGCCCGTGCAGGTAGAATAACAGCTTCTAATTTGCATGCCGTCTGCCACACTGATGTGAATAACCCTGCCCCTTTGCTCATTAAAAAAATATGTTACCCGGAACGTGTTGCATTCTGTTGTGAGCAGACTGATTGGGGCAAGAACAAAGAAAAGCAAGCCAAAGTGAAGTATTGCACATTGTTACAGAATGAGCATACTAATTTTTGCATGAGAGATAGCGGGCTGTACATATCACCAGAGTACCCATTTCTTGGAGCTTCTCCTGATGCGACAGTGGAGTGTGCGTGCCATGGCACTGGTTGTGTTGAGGTCAAATGTCCGTTTAAGCATAGAGATCACACTATTGACACAGCCATTTAAGATTCCAAGTTTTGCCTTAGGCGTTGTCAGGACAAAGTACTTTTAAAGGAAGACCACCCCGCCATATTATTATCAGGTGCAGGCCCATTTGTTCTCGTCAAAATTTTCATACTGTGACTTTGTGGTGTGGACATCTGTTGATATCAGCGTTCAGAAGATTTTTGCAAACCAGGTCTTATGGGACGATTTTGTTATCAAAGCAACTGCATTATTTAAGCTGGCAATCTTGCCAGAGCTTGTTGGCAATTGGCTTGACCATAAATCTGCAGATTCTACATGTGTACAAGAAAGCAAGCAGTGTGCACTTGCAGACCCTGGTGTGCTGTTCTGCCTATGTCGCCAACCAGAACATGGCAGGATGGCTGCTTGCCACAATTCTGATTGTCCCATTGAATGGTTTCACTATTCATGTGTAGGAATACATAGAAAACCAAAAGGACAGGTGTGCCTCTTTAGGACTTTCATTTCCTGAGTCGATAAGCCCCAGGAAACTAAAGTCTTAGTTTAATTTAATCAATATGTAGAACACTGCATGCTTTCCTGTGGTATGAATTTTTCTGCAGGGCTTTTTCAATCGTGGCCGTAGCACCCCGGGGGCACAATATTTCTGCTTTTAAAAATAATAAGAAGAAGAAGAAAAAAAAAGAACTATAAAACAAATTTAAAGGTGTTCATGTAATTTATTGTTTTTATTTATTTGTTTCTTTCTTTTTCAATGTATTTATTAACAAATATTTGTATACTTATAATAAACAAAACTGCAAAAAAATACATGTATTACCTACAACAAGTAGCAGTGGATCATTAACAAATTATTTTGTCCTGAGACCATACGGAAAAAAATCGCAATGTTATGTAACCAGCTGGAAAATAATTTTGCAACAAAAATATTCAACATTTTTACTAGGTCCAATTTAATGCAGTACCAATATCTCTATCTCGTCTAGCTTCTATCTCTCTTTCTGTTTATAGCGTACATTTCCCTGCCTATATATATATATATATATATATATATATATATATATATATATATATATATATATATATATATATATATATATATATATATATATATATATATATATAATATATATATATATATATATATATGCAGGGAAATCTCTATTTGACCGGCTGGCGACATACATTCAATGTTCTGTTTATTATTTTTTTTCACAAGCAGTGCAGGCACGTCCTGAGAAAGCATTGTTGCTGTCGGGACGTTAAGCAATGTACAATCAATCAATCAATGCCACCATCGGCATTGGAAACCAGCGCTTACCCACTGCGCTACGGGCCACTGTAGCAGACAGGGACATTGACATTTTTGAAAGTGTAGTGCGGACCAATAACTGTATGATGTTTTCTAACTGCCTAACTCTTTCGGATGCATGCATAAAATCAAGCTCGGACTCTTAAATATAGTTTAATGGTTGTGCAGTGTGGGCACTGCTGTGCGTTTGTTAATGAATATTGACTAATGTCGTAATGACCTATTTTGGCTAATTTATTGGCCAATATGCAGACATGATTTCATCGATTTAAACAATTCCTTCACATAAATTTACAATTGCACATCCCACAGTTACTATTTTATCCAGTGATGTAACATTTTCACCCTCTCGACAAAACAGAAGATCAATTGGTACGGTAGTGCTGAGAATAGTCATCTTGCCGCACAGTGCACCAATCACACGTTCTACATGAATACGTCTATGGGCCAGTTTTCTTGTTGATTCAATTTCAGGCCCAGTCAACTGGCATTTACCTTTGGTAAATACTGGGATTCGAACCTCAGCAGCTTGCATGGCTACACTTTAAAAAATGTCAAGCCCCTGTCTGCTAGTACTATATCATTGGGAAGCAGATGAGTTTTCTTCAGTTCTGTCAGGCATTGAAACATGCATAGACGACGTTTTAACGTGGATGAATAGTAACAAGCTGATGTTGAATGCTGACAAAACTGAAGTAATTCCTGTTGGTGCTCCCTCCCGGCTCCGACTTGTAAACAGTGCTTCTGTCAACATTGCTGGCAGCACCATTCCCTTCAAAACATCAGTTAGATATCTTGGTGTCAAGATAGATCAGACACTGGCCATGCACGATCAAATCAGCAGTGTTTGTCGAGCCTCATTCCTGGAGCTCAGACGCATTGCATCTATCCGGCCTTATCTCTCTGAACGCGCTTCGGCTAGACGAGTCACTGCGCTGGTAACTTCCCGCCTTGACTATTGTAATTCCATCTATTCAGGTCTGCCCATGGAACAGGTATGTCGGTTGCAAAGGGTTCAGAACAGCGCTGCACGGCTTGTTCTAAAGAAGCGTAAACGCGACCACGTGACACCCATGCTTAAAGAACTCCACTGGCTGCCGGTAAAGTTTCGATGCCAGTACAAGATGGCAACTCTGGCATTCCGTCACTTCGACGGGACTCTACCGGCTTACCTTTCTGCTTCACTCTGCACATACCAGCCTTCACGTTCTCTGCGGTCCTCCAGTGAGAAACGTTTGAAGGCTCCGAAGCGTAACTTGAAAACTGTTGGTGAACGCTCATTTAGCTTCATTGCACCTTCAGTTTGGAACTCGCTGCCTGTCAGTCTTCGAAATCTCTCTACTCTCCCTCAGTTTAAGGCTCAGTTGAAAACTCACTTCTTCCAGCTTTCTTTTCCTCTGTCGTAGATCAGTGGTCCTGTTGTATTTATTTGTAATGTTTCATATCGTCTATGTCATGTTTGACTGCGTGTGTTAGGGCAATGAGTTTTTGCCACAAAAAAAGATTTTGCGCTATACAAGAACCATTCATTATTATTATTATTTAAGTAACCACATGACTCTGCTACTTTTTTATCACTTGCCCTCCCTCCCCATCCCGCCTACCCGGCACCGGCCTCCACGTGGTGTAGGTGGGTAGTCCGCTCAGTCCCTGACTGAGTGGGCTAGCAGACGGGTGCCATCTTTGTCCAGGATTAGGACTTGATGTCAACAGATATGTTGTTCAGCCTTTTCACTGGTCCGGTTTTTAAGGAGCTGTGCTAACCCAGGTCGTACCATGTTGGATTGGTCCTTAAAAATACTCGTGACTTTTTGGTCCTTTGGATCCCAAGTGTTTGCCGTGCTTGGAGACCCGTGTCGGGGGAGAAGAGGATCCTGGTGGCTGAAACACTCCACTTTGGCCTTGACTTCTGCCTAAACGGGAGGCTAGTCGTACCGGCCTAGTCAATCGGCTCTTGTCACGTTGAGCCCTATCTCACTGTTGACATGCGGGTTGCTATACGGAGCACCATGCTATAGCCTTTGCTGCTGATTAGGTGCTTTACGCCAGTATTCCCCTGCATTCAACGGTGTGATAGAAGGCGGTGGCTCAAACGGTTCAATCGGGCTTACCCCCTTGAGTATATCTTTCGGGCAGTCTCCATTGTGCGTCGGCTGGAGACCCGCCGACAGTTGCACTTTCCCTTGTTGGGCTCGGTGGCGGGCGGGGACCCCCGGGGGATGAATATCTCTACTAATATAATATGGATAAAACAAAAAAAACCAAAACTAGCACAGAAACGGCATATAGACACCGAATTTGAACACGACAGCGATTCAGACTGTGAGGAAGCGACGCCTCAGGCGTCGGCCGTATGGCCTCGCTTCCTCATTGTCCATAGCAAGATGAAGGGGAAACCAGTTACCAAGCTGCATCCTTTTCTGGTGGGGGAGACCATCAGGAGCCGTGTTGGCAGGCCTGACGCCCAGCGCCTCAGGTCTGGTGACTTGCTGGTGGAGTGCCGTACTCGGGCACACTCCAGCGGGCTACTGGGGCTCTCTTCCATCGGAGACACTCCTGTGGAAGTCACACCCCACAAAACTATGAATTCGTCAAGAGGCGTAATCAAAGATCAAGCTTTGGCAGAACTGTCAGAAGATGAACTTGTAAGGAACCTTAAGTCTCAGGGGGTGACTTGCGTCAGGCGCTTCGCTTCCAAGCGAGGTGGTGGGGAGATCCGTCTCCCTACCATCATCCTGACGTTTGGCACCCCCACCCCTCCTACTACCATCTGGGGAGGTTACTACTCCCTGAGAGTGAAAAAGTACGTCCCTCTTCCCCTCCGGTGCTTTAAGTGCCAAAAGTATGGCCATGGGCAGAAGACATGCCGTCAGGCAGAGGCTTCATGCGCCCGTTGCACTAGGCCCGGACACTCTGCTGAGTCCTGCACAGCCACCCCCCTGTGTGTGATTTGCCAGGGGGCGCATATGGCTTCGGATAAGAAATGCCCTCGTTGGATATCCGAGTGCAAGATTCAGCAGGTGCGTGTGGAGAAGGGGTTGTCCTTTCTGGATGCCAAAAAACTGGTTGAAGGCCCTGGTGCAGCTGCGGCTGCCCCAACCTCTAACACCTCTGTGTATACTTTTAGTGTAGCGGTGGCAGGCAAGCGCCCCACCAAAGACTTTTCATGTCAGACCCCAACTTCTTGGTTGGGGGCGGAGCCTCGGCTCATCTCGCCCCTGGAGAGTAACCCTCCTCCGGTGGTGACAAGGAGCCAGGGAACGCAGAAGGCGGACACGGCCGGTCCGGTTGTGCCGCCTTCTGTTGCCCCTAAGCCTCAGCCCCCACCCAAACCTGTTAGTCAGTCAACTCCAAAGGCTTCTGGCTCTGGTCAGCCTTCTAAGGCCGCTAACTCTAGCGGCAGGAATGCTGCCCAGGACCAGAGGTCTAAGAAATCTATGGGACCGCTGTGCGCACGGGCCCAGAAGGGGAACACAGATGTCCCCCTTCAAAACAAATATGCTGCACTGGAGGAGCAGATGGAGGGAGTGGAAGTTGATGTTGCTGATGCTGCGGCAGCTCCACCCCCTTCCTCTCCGAAGAACCAGAGGAGGCCCGGGAGCCGGCCCCGCTCTGTTTCTTGCCCCACCCGGGTCTGCCCTGGGGGACTGGGGTGGGGTTAACTACTTTTTAGTTCCCAGGGTCACCCTGGTCAGCCCCACAGGGTGGGTTTTCCTCTCTATTCTGGGGCATGTGTTTCTGTCTATCCTTTGTCCATTCACCTGTATTTGCCTTTTTAAAACTCTCCCTACTGTCTGCACTGCCTGTAGCTCTTGATATTGGATGTGTGTTGCTAAATGGTCTTAGCTTTATTTAGGCCCCGTGTCTTAGGTTTATTAAATGTATTCGACCGGCTGGCGACATACATTCAATGTTCTGTTTAGTTTTTTTTCACAAGCAGTGCAGGCACGTCCTGAGAAAGCCTTGTTGCTGTCGGGACGTTAAGCAATGTACAATCAATTAAACCCCTCTGTTTCTTCAACTCCTTCCAAGGTAAAGGAAAAAGGGGGGAAAAACTCCTTACCCCCAGATAAGACTTAATCATGGACTCTTTGCTTCAGTGGAATTGTCGTGGTTTTCAAGCTAACTTTGAGGAATTGCGTCTTTTAGTCCAGTTCTATAACCCCTCAGTAATATCTCTTCAGGAGACTTACCTGAAGACTTCTGACCCTGTGTCCTTTAATGGTTTTAATGTTATACATAAAGGCTCTGATTCGGAGAGGCGCTCGGGTGGAGCGGCTCTTCTCATTAGTAGCCAAATTTTATCTAGCCCCGTTAGCATCGACACCTGTCTTCAGGCTGTCGCAGCTCGGGTTACCTTAAAGAAGACCATAACCATATGCAGTATTTACCTGCCACCATCACTGCGGGTCTGTAGCAATGATATTTTTAACTTAGTAGATCAACTGCCCCCTCCCTTTATTCTCATGGGGGATTTTAACGGTCACGCTCACCTTTGGGGCAGTGACCACTATGATGGCAGAGGTCAGATGTTAGAAGATGTTTTTTCTCAACTTAACCTATGTGTCTTTAACGATGGCTCACCTACATACTCTAACTCAGGTTCAGGATCTAGTTCTGTTCTAGACCTCACTGTGTGTGATCCTTCTCTCATGCTGGACTTTGACTGGAAGGTTCACGATGACCTGTGTGGTAGTGACCACTTCCCAGTAGTCCTGTCATCGGTCCGCTGTGAGGAGGATTCGCCGGTGGGGCGCTGGAATCTCAAGAAAGCTAACTGGCCTCTGTTTGCCTCCCTCTGTCAGTCTTGTCTTTCAGAGGAGGTGGTCATGTCAGCTGAAGAACCTGTTTCTTGTTTTACTTTGATTTTGTTGGACGTAGCAGGTGAAACCATCCCTAGAACTTCCACATCAGTCCCTCGGAGGCCGAGAGTACCATGGTTCAATGAAGAGTGCCGCAAGGCCCAAAAAATACGCAAATCTGCTCAGCGACGTGCTTTTCGTAATCCGTCGCAAGCAAATATTTTAACATTTAAAAGACAGCGGGCGAAAGCCCGTTACATTTTTAAACGCGAACGCCGTGCTTCCTGGAGACGCTTTGTCTCATCTTTATCTTCTAGGACTCCGTCCCAAAAAGACTGGAAGGCTGTTCGAAGAATTAGGGGCAGAGGTGGCTCGGCTTCTGTCGGCCATCTTAGAGATGGTGCCAGTTTGGTCACAGGTAAAATGGCTGTGGCCAATTTGCTTGCCTCCACCATTGCCCATAATTCTTCAACAGATCATTATTCACCTTTCTTCCAGAGAGAGAAGGAGAAGCGAGAATCTTGTGCTTGTGATTTTATATCAGATAACTCGGAAGACTATAATGCCCCCTTTACGTTTTCAGAATTGCAGCAAGCCATGCAGAAATGTACTGACTCTGCTGCTGGATTAGATACCATCCATTATCAGCTCCTAACTCATCTGCCTGAGGATTCACTCCTTGTACTTCTCAAGCCTTTAACCATATCTGGATAACCGGTCGTTTTCCGCCATCTTGGCGCCAGGCTGTGGTTGTGCCAATCCCCAAGCCGGGTAAGGATCCTTCCGACCCAGGCAACTACCGGCCAATAGCTTTGACATCATGTTTATGTAAGACTATGGAACGCTTGGTCAACGCCCGACCAGGCAACCTCTCGCGTCATGTGAACAAGAGACGGACGCTAAACCTCAAGGAAAACCGATGACACTCTCCAAGGATCAGCAAAGATATTAGCATCCGTCTAATTTTTAGATGTTCTTTTCATGTGTAAATCAGGTTTTGGTGTTGAATTTGAAGTGTCTTTGATTTTTTTGATTTTGTTGTTGTCAGATTGATTTGTGCATGCCCGTGGATCGTATATCATTTTTTTGTTTTGTTTTATAATATTTAATCATCTGACTAAGGAATTTTGCTGTTTTGAAGATTTGTGCATCAGCAACAGACTGGGTCTGTTTGTTCATTTTTGGCACTGGACTTTGAATTGTTTGTGATGTGTATTTGATTTTGGTAAACCGTATGTACACGCTTTAGCAGGATTATTATTATTGTGTGCATTTTGTAGACTAATGTGACACTGAGTCACATTAGGTCTTAAGGAGGAGGGCGTGTAGCAGGGGAGATAATTTAGCTCAGTGTTCTAGTACAGTAGTACCAATTTTCTCCAGCACGCCCGCAGGCCCAGTAGTTAGTAATGCTGCTGGTGCCAGAGCGAGTAATGCGTTAGCCAATCGGCGAAAGGCACGCCGAACACACCCCTAGGGGTGTGGGGTATAAATAGCGGTGCCTAGCAAAGGCGAGCAGGCTTCCCGCAAGGGAAAACTCTGTTCTGCGAAGAACATTAAATAGTACTAGGCTTCCCGCAAGAGAAGACTCTGTTCTGCAAAGAACATTAGTAAGTTAGAATTCCTGCGAAGGAATACTGTCCAGCAATGGACCTGTAGTTAATTAGAATTCCTGTAAAGGAATACTGTCCAGCAACGGACATACTGCATGACTTAGTTAATTAGAATTCCTGTGAAGGAATACTGTCTAGCAATAGACGCATAGTTAAGCTGTAATTCCTGTAAAGGAATACTGTCCAGTAACGGACAGACCGCATGGTTTAGATAGTCCCGTAAAGGACTCAGTTTAAGTGTATCTTAGTGTTTCGTCCAGAAACGGACGAGTGTTAATCTTCTTTAGTCCCGCAAAGGACATTTATGATTAATTAAGTAGGTAATTTAAGTTAAGTGAGTTTTTGACCTATAGGACTGGGTATTAGAATTTGGTTTTCACTTGTGTTGGTTGTTATGTCTAGTGTGTAGGCTAGCATAGTTTTGGGTTCATAAGGTCTAATGAGTAGGTAAGCATAGTTACGATTTCAGGTGTCTTATGAGCGTCTGTATTATTGTGTTTGTTTTATGCTACAATGAATGGCTTTTGATATGTCTCAGATCATGACTGATAATGAAATGAATGTACTGTAAATAAAACCTAAAGCACTTATAGAAATCTCATCACTGAGAGTCAGAGATAGATGATGAATGCGAGAACGGATGCGAGTCAGTACTAATGTTTGTACACGTTTCAGTGTGTGATGATGGCAGCGCCAGAGTGTGTGTACGTGTGTGTGTGAGAGACTGAGAACATGCTGAGAGTTTGTTAACGTACTTAGCTTATCAGTTCAGTATGGCACTCATGGCAATGCACGCACAGTCACTACTACGATCATATCAACTAGGGTTTCGCTGGATACTGTGGTAGGTCCACTGCGCGATTTGGTATTTTGAACACAACGCGAGGCAGACACACGTATTTTGTGAGTGCGCATGCGAGACCAGTGTAAAAGACTTGAAGATTACACTCCGCAGCAATCTCCAGCCCCTTCCCTAAACCTAAAAAGGGACGGACTTAAAAGTGGCTAAAACTGAACTAGACTGGCACAGTGACTTGCACGTTGGATGGGCAGTCCGCAGAGTCTGACCATCTAATACACAAGCCAGCCAGGCTAGTTGAAGCTAGCTAACCAGAGTCCGGTTACACATGTTTTACATCGCAACACCCTGTTTACCGGCACTGTGAGCTATGTTTAGTGTGGCTGTTCATTTATTTCTTGTCTTACTGGTGGTCATGAGTCTGAACTTCGAACCTCAGCTGTGATCTTTGACCTTGACCTTGAAAGGGGTGTGGCTTGGGGAGTTCATTTAAAAATGAAATATTTCAGGTATTGATGTGGTGTGGGGTGGGGTGGGTGGGTGGAGTAGTTAGGGTGCCTTCCTATCCACCCGACAACGGATTCAAGTACGAAAATGGATTAGTTAGTTATTTGGGTTTAACGCCGAGCAGGCGACTAAGGCCATCTCACGTCGGGATGGGAAAAAATCTGGTCAGCCAGACTAAAAGCAAGATCTTAAGACAAGATGTAAATATAGATTGAAAATCTCAGGCTAAGGCTAAAAGGTCGCATATATGGAATGGGATATAACGGTGAATTCGCACCCGACCGTGCTCTGTACTACGGTGCCAACTGTCTACAAAATCCGTTTGAACGGGTGCCCGTCCTCTATCATAGTTACAGGCTAGGAACAAGCATGCAGAAAAGCTATGCTATGTACAGAATGCCTTCCTACCACCCCGGCTACTATCGGCCACTCGAGGATGGATTCTAGCACGAAAATGGATATGGAATGGGATATTACGGTGCACCATTAAAAGATGGGCCATAACTTTAAAATGCAGCAACATTCAATGGTGTCACTTTGGATTTGACTTAGATAGTGTATACGGGTTGCACGGATGGCAGATTGAATGGTGTTAAGGTGGGAGAGTTCCTCTTTCAGGTCACGTTATTATTCAAATCTGGGCAGTTCAGGCAGTAGGTGGAGCGGTGTTTTTAAAAATAATTCTTGCCTTGTTTAAAAATTTGTAGTAGGGCTGAATGTTGGAATTTGCTGGAAATGTCTGGTTAGCGGATAGGAGACATGTTTGTTGCTTTGAATGATACTATTCTGAGATTATCCAGTGGAGAATTGTGGGCCTATGTTGAGTTGCCGTTGACGTAGTGATTTGAGGAGCACGTTCATTTCAGCTGTGCTTGGGTGTGGGGTTGGTAAGAAACCAGTTTCAATGCCACAAAGTCATGAGTCTGAACTTCAAACCTGAGCTGTGATCTTTGACCTTGACCTTGAAAGGGGTGGGGTTTGGGGAGTTCAGTTTGATACACGCGTTTAAAAAATGCAATATTTCAGTTATTGATGTGGGGTGGGGTGGGGTGGGTGGAGTAGTTAGGGTGCCTTTCTATCCGCCCGAGAACGGATTCAAGTACGAAAATGGATTAGTTATTTGGGTTTAACGCCGAGCAGGCGACTAAGGCCATCTCACAGCTGGATGTGTAAAGATCTGGTTAGCCAGACTAAAAGCAAGATCTTAAGAGAAGATGTAAATATAGATTAAAAATCTCAGGCTAAAATGTCGCATATTATATGGAACAGGATATTACGGAGAATTCGCACCCGACCCTGCGCTGTACTACGACGCCAAGTGTCTACAGAATCCGTTTGGACGGGTGCCCGCCCGCTATCATATTGACAGGCTAGGAACTAGCATGCAGAAGAGCTACGCTATGGACGGAATGCTTTTCATACTTTTCATATATTGAAAAGTATGGAAGCGTGTGTAGTGGGCCCTACCACCTGTCCGTCCATATTCGACTTAGTCCATTTCGACCCTTTGCCTGAACCTCCATCCTGCCACCGCAACCACGGCCGCACTGGGGACACCGACTCCCCCAAATACGACGTGGCCGACAACTCCAACAGTCAGGACGCCCAGTCCGAAATGGGACACAACTCTGACAGCAAGTCGGAGGCCGATTATCGCCCCTGCATGGCAAGACTGACGGCCCGAAGAAGCCTCTTCATTACAAAATGATGAACGTGTTCGCCCAGCTCGAGATGAAGGCACTGTGGAAAGAGTTTGACGAGCTGGGCACCGAGATGATCGTCACCAAGGCTGGCAGGTCAGTCGCCTCTCCCACCTCCTCTTGTCCACACTGGTGGACTGCCTACATTTGCTACCACTGACAAGCGGTAGCGAATCGGGGGAGAAAACTAGTGCACGTCATGTGTTAGATGGACTGTTGATTTTTTTTTGTCTGGTCTTGTCTCTTCTCATGTCATATGCAGTCTCATCTCGTACTGTCTGTCTGGTCTCGTCTCGTCTCGTCTGCGTCATCTCGTCTCATCTCGTAAACTGACTTCTCGTCTTTCGCTGCCCTTTAACCCGGCTCTGAGTCTGAACTTCGAACCTGAGTCGTATTTGACATTGACCGGAAACTGGTTTAATGTAACCATATCATTGACGTTGCACTTTTGCTGTTGGAAAACTGAAAAAAAAAATCTTGAAAAATCTGATATTTTTCCAAGAAATCACTGCGTTTGCAGTTTGATGGCGTTTTTGCATGTTTTGCATCGCAACACCATGTTTACCGCCACTGTGAGCTATGTTTAGTGTGGTTGTTCATTTATTTCTTGTCTTTCAGGTAGTCATGAGTATGAACTTCGAACCTGAGCTAAGAGACTGGACAGTACGGAAATAGCACTGTAGTCCCTTCCGTGACCTGTCAGGTCAACACAAGCCATATGTGACATTGACCGGAAACTGCTTTAATGTAATCATATCATTGAGTTTGGACTTTTGCTGTTGGAAAACCTTTTTAAAAAATCATGAAAAATTTGAAATTTTTCCCAGAAATCGCTGTGTTTGCAGTTTTGTAGGCATTTTTGCATGTTTTCAAACACAACACCCTGATTACCGGCACTGTGAGCTATGTTTAGTGTGGTTGTTCATTTATTTCTTGTCTTACTGGTAGTCATGAGTCTGAACTTCGAACCTGAGCTGTGATCTTTGACCTTGACCTTGAAAGGGGTGGGGTTTGGGGCATTCAGTTTGATAAATGCGTTTAAAATATTCAATATTTTAGTTATTGATGTGGGTGGGGTGAGTGGAGTAGTTAGGGTGCCTTTCTATCCACCCGAGAACGGATTCAAGTACGAAAATGGATTCGATAGTTATTTGGGTTTAACGCCGAGCAGGCAACTAAGGCCACCTCACGGCGGGATGGGTAAAAATCTGGTCAGCCAGACTATAAGCAAGATCTTAAGACAAGATGTAAATATAGATTAAAAATCTCAGGCTAAAATGTCACGTATATATGGAACGGGATATTACGGTGAATTCGCACCCGACCTTGCGCTGTACTACGACGCCAACTGTCTACAGAATCCGTTTGGACGGGTGCCCGCCCGCTATCATAGTGACAGGCTAGGAACTAGCATGCAGAAAAGCTACACTATGGACGGAATGCTTTTCATACTTTTCCATACTTTTCATATATTGAAAAGTACGGAAGCGTGTGTAGAGGGCCCTACCACCTTTCGGTCCATATTCGACTTAGTCCAGTTCGACCTTTGCCTAAACTTCCATCATGCCACCGCAAACACGGCGCCACCGGGGACACCGACTTCCCCAAACACAACACGAATGACAACTCCCAACAGTCAGGACGCCCAGTCCGACATGGGACACAACTCTGACAGAAAGTCGGAGGCCGGTTATCACCCCTGCCTGGCAAGACTGATGGCCCGAAGAAGCCTCTTCATCCCAAAATGATGAACGTGTTCGCCCAGCTCGAGATGAAGGCACTGTGGAAAGAGTTTGACGAGCTGGGCACCGAGATGATCGTAACCAAGGCTGGCAGGTCGGTCGCCTCTCCCACCTACTCTTGTCCACACTGGTTGACTACCTCCATTTGCTACCACTGACAAGCGGTAGCAAATTGGGGGAGAAAACTAGTGCACGTCATGTGTTAGATGGACTGTTGATTTTTTTTGTCTGGTCTTGTCTCTTCTCATGTCATCTGCAGTCTCGTCTCGTACTGTCTGTCTGGTCTCGTCTCATCTGCGTCATCTCGTCTCGTCTCGTAAACTGACTTCTCATCTTTCGCTGCCCTTTACCCCAGCTCTGAGTCTAAACGTCGAACCTGAGTCATAATGTGACATTGACCGGAAACTGGTTTAATGTAACCATATCATTGAGTTTGGACCTTTGCTGTTGGCAAACTGATAACAACAATCATGAAAAACCTGATCAAAGAGACTAGACAGAACGGAAATAGCACTGTAATCCGTGATCTGTCAGGTAAACACATGCCATATGTGACATTGACCGGAAACTGGTTTTTGTAACCATATCATTGAGTTTGGACTTTTGCTGTTGGAAAACTGAAAACAAATCATGCAAAATTTGAACTTTTTTCCCAGAAATCGCTGCGTTTGCAGTTTTGTAGGCGTTTTTGCATGTTTTGCATCGCAACACCCTGTTTACCTGCACTGTGAGCTATGTTTAGTGTGGCTGTTCATTTATTTCTTGTCTTACTGGTAGTCATGAGTCTGAACTTCGAACCTGAGCTGTGATCTTTGACCTTGACCTTGAATGGGGGGGTGGTTTGGGGAGTACATTTTGATAAATGCGTTTACAAATGCAATATTTCAGTTATTGATGTGGTGTGGGGTGGGGTGGGGTGGGTGGAGTAGTTAGGGTGCCTTCCTATCCACCTGAGAACTGTTTCAAGTACGAAAATGGATTAGTTAGTTGGGTTTAACGCCGAGCAGGCGACTAAGGCCGTCTCACAGCGAGATGTGTAAAAATCTGGTCAGCCAGACTAAAAGCAAGATCTTAAGACAAGATGTAAATATAGATTAAAAATCTCAGGCTAAGGCTAAAAGGTCGCATATATGGAACGGGATATAACAGTGAATTCACACCCGACCGTGCTCTGCACTACGGCGCCAACTGTCTACAGAATCCGTTTGGATGGGTGCCCGTCCGCTATCATAGTGACAGGCTAGGAATGAGCATGCAGAAAAGCTACGCTATGGACGGAATGCCTTCCTACCACCCCGGCTACTATCGGCCACTCGAGGATGGATTCAAGCACAAAAATGGATATGGAACGGGATATTACGGTGCACCATTAAAAGATGGGCCATAACTTAACTCATTCTACCCCAACACCGAAATCCTTAATTTTTGCCGTTGTCCTCTGAAGACTGCATTGCAGTGCAGGACACAGATCGACATGATAGTTCAAGTGTGATGCCAGAATAGCTTGGCACCCATAGGCGCCAAGCTATTCTGGCATCACCCTTGAACTATCATGGTCCAACCTTATCTTCCTCTGGTGTGTCTGGGGTACAATGAGTTAAAAATGCAGCAACATTCAATGGTGTCACTTTGGGTTTGACTTAGATAGTGTATACGGGTTGCACTGATGGCAGATTGAATGGTGTTAAGGTGGGAGAGTTCCTCTTTCAGGTTACGTTATTATTCAAATCTGGGCAGTTCAGGCAGTAGGTGGAGCGGTGTTTGTAGTAGTGTTAAATGTTGGAATTTGCTGGAAATGTCTGGTTAGCGGATTTCTGAGATTATGCAGTGGAGAATTGTGGGCCTATGTTGAGTTGCCGTTGACGCAGTGATTTGAGGAGCACGTTGATTTCAGCTGTGCCTGGATGTGGGGTTGGTAAGAAACCAGTTTCAATGCCACGAAGTCATGAGTCTGAACTTCGAACCTGAGCTGTGATCTTAGACCTTGACCTTGAAAGGGGTGGGGTTTGGGGCATTCAGTTTGATAAATGCGTTTTAAAAATGCAATATTTCAGTTATTGATGTGGGGTGGGGTGGGGTGGGTGGAGTAGTTAGGGTGCCTTTCTATCCGCCCGAGAACGGGTTCAAGTACGAAAATGGATTAGTTATTTGGGTTTAACGCCGAGCAGGCGACTAAGGCCATCTCACAGCTGGATGTGTAAAACTCTGGTTAGCCAGACTAAAAGCAAGATCTGCGTCATTTCGTCTTGTCTTGTAAACAGACTTCTCGTCTTTCGCTGCCCTTTACCCCGTCTCTGGGTATGAACTTCGAACCTGAGTCATTTGTGACATTGACCGGAAACTGGTTTAATGTAACCATATCATTGTGGTTGCACTTTTGCTGTTGGAAAACTGAAATGAAAATCTTGAAAAATGTGATATTTTCCCAAGAAATCGCTGCGTTTGCAGTTTTCATTACGTTTTTGCATGTTTTGCATTACAACACCTTGTTTACCGCCACTGTGAGCTATGTTTAGTGTGGTTGTTTATTTATTTCTTGTCTTTCAGGTAGTCATGAGTCTGAACTTCGAACCTGAGCTAAGAGACTGGACAGTACGGAAATGGTACTGTAGTCAGTGACCTGTCAGGTCAACACAAGCCACATGTGACACTGACCGCAAACTGGTTTAATGTAATCATATCATTGAGTTTGGACTTTTGCTGTTGGAAAACTGAAAAAAAAATCATTAAAAATTTGAAATTTTCCCCAGAAATCGCTGCGTTTGTAGTTTTGTAGGCGTTTTGCATGTTTTCAAATGCAACACCCTGTTTACCGGCACTGTGAGCTATGTTTAGTGTGGTTGTTCATTTATTTCTTGTCATGAGTCTGAACTTCGAACCTGAGCTTTGATCTTTGACCTTGACCTTGAAAGGGGTGGGGGTTTGGGGCATACAGTTTGATAAATGCGTTTAAAATATGCAATATTTCAGTTATTGATGTGGGGTGGGGTGGGTGGGGTAGTTAGGGTGCCTTCCTATCCACCCGAGAAAGGATTCAAGTACGAAAATGGATTTGTTAGTTATTTGGGTTTAACGCCAAGCAGGCGACTAAGGCCATCTGTCGGAATGGGTAAAAATCTGGTCAGCCAGACTATAAGCAAGATATTAAGACAAGATGTAACTATAGATTAAAAATCTCGGGCTAAAATGTCGCGTATATGGAACGGGATATTACGGTGAATTCGCACCCGACCTTGCGCTGTACTACGACGCCAACTGTCTACAGAATCCGTTTGGACGGGTGCCCGCCCGCTATCATAGTGACAGGCTAGGAACTAGCATGCAGAAAAGCTACGCTATGGACGGAATGCTTTTCATACTTTTCCATACTTTTCATATATTGAAAAGTATGGAAGCGTGTGTAGTGGGCCCTATCACCTGTTCGTCCATATTCGACTTAGTCCAGTTCGACCCTTTGCTTGAACTTCCATCATGCCACCGCAAACACGGCGCCACCGGGGACACCGACACCCCCAAACATGACACGACCGACAACTCCAACTTTCAGGACGCCCAGTCCGACATGTGACACAACTCTGACAGCAAGTCGGAGGCCGGTTATCACCCCTGCCTTGCAAGAGTGACGGCCCGAAGAAGCCTCTTCATCCCAAAATGATGAACGTGTTCGCCCAGCTCGAGATGAAGGCACTGTGGAAAGAGTTTGACGAGCTGGGCACCGAGATGATCGTCACCAAGGCTGGCAGTTCAGTCGCCTCTCCCACCTCCTCTTGTCCACACTGGTTGACTGTCTCCATTCGCTACCCCTGACAAGCGGCAGCGAATCGGGGGGAAAAACCAGTGCACGTCATGTGTTAGAGGGACTTTTGTTTTATGTTTTGTTTTTTGTCTGGCCTTGTCTCTTTTCATGTCATCTGCAGTCTCGTCTCGTACTGTCTGTCTGGTCTCGTCATCTCGTCTCGTCTCGTAAACTGACGTCTCGTCTTTCGCTGCCCTTTACCCCAGCTCTGAGTCTGAACTTGAAACCTGAGCCATTTGTGACATTGACCGGAAACTGGTTTAATGTAACCATATCTTTGAGTTTGGACGTTTGCGGTTGGAAAACTAAAAAAAAATAATGAACAATTAAAAAAATGTCCAAAAAAATCGCTGCGTTTGCAGTTTTTTTAGGTGTTTTTGCATGCTTTGCATCTGACAACACCCTGTTTACCGGCACTGTGTGCTATGTTTAATATGGTTGTTCATTTATTTCTTGTCTTACTGGTAGTCGTGAGTCTGAACTTCGAACCTGAGCTGTGATCTTTGACCTTGACTTTGAAAGGGGTGGGGTTTGGGCCGTTCAGTTTGATAAATGCAATTTAAAAATGCAATATTTCAGTTATTGATGTGGGGTGGGGTGGGATGGGTGGAGTAGTTAGGGCGCCATCCTATCCACCCTAGAACGGATTTAAGTACGAAAATGGATTAGTTAGTTATTTGGGTTTAACGCCGAGCAGGCACTAAGGCCATCTCACGGCGGGAAGGGTACAAATCTGGTCAGCCAGACTAAAAGCAAGATCTTAAGACAAGATGTAAATATATAGATTAAAAATCTCAGGCTAAAATGTCGACCCTTTCCCTGAACCTCCATCCTGCCACCACAACCACGGCGCAACCGGGGACACTGATTCACCCAAACACGACGCGGCCGACAACTCCAACGGTCAGGACGCCCAGTCCGACATGGGACACAACTCTGACAGCAAGTCAGAGGCCGGTTATCACCCCTGCCTGGTAAGACTGACGGCCCGAAGAAGCCTCTTCATCCCAAAATGATGAACGTTTTCGCCAAGCTCGAGATGAAGGCACTGTGGAAAGAGTTTGACGAGCTGGGCACCGAGATGATCGTCACCAAGGCTGGCAGGTCAGTCGCCTCTCCAACCTCCTCTTGTCCACACTGGTTGACTGCCTCCATTTGCTACCACTGACAAGCGGTAGCGAATCGAGGGAGAAAACTAGTGCACGTCTTGTGTTAGATAGACTGAGGTTTTTTATTTTGTTTCTTGTCTGGACTTGTCTCTTCTCATGTCATCTGCAGTCTCGTCTCGTACTGTCTGTCTGGTCTCGCCTCGTCTGCATCATCTCATCTCCTCTCGTAAACTGACTTCTCGTCTTTCGCTGCCCTTTACCCCGGCTCTGAGTCTGAACTTCGAACCTGAGTCATATGTGACATTGATGAGAAACTGGTTTAGTGTAACCATATCATTGAGTTTGGACCATTGCTGTTGGCAAACTGATAAGAACAATCATGAAAAAGGGAAAATTTGTTCAAGAAATCCCTGCGTTTGCAGTTTTGATGGCGTTTTTGCATGTTTTGCATCGCAACACCCTGTTTACCGGCACTGTGATCTATGTTTAGTGTGGTTGTTCATTTATTCTTGTCTTACTGGTAGTCATGAGTCTGAACTTCGAACCTGAGCTAAGAGACTGGACAGCACGGAAATGGCACTGTAATCCGTGATCTGTAAGGTCAACACATGCCATATGTGACATTGACCGGAAACTGGTTTATGTAAACATATCATTGAGTTTGGACTTTTGCTGTTGGAAAACTGAAAAAAAAATCATGAAAAATTTGAAATTTTTCCCAGAAATTCCTGCGTTTGCAGTTTTGTAGGCGTGCATCGCAACACCCTGTTTACCAGCACTGTGAGCTATGTTTAGTGTGGTTGTTCATTTATTTCTCGTCTTACTGGTAGTCATGAGTCTGAACTTCGAACCTGAGCAGTGATCTTTGACCTTGACCTTGAAAGGGGTGTGATTTGGGGAGTTCATTTTGATAAATGGGTTTACAAAATGCAATATTTCAGTTATTGATGTGGGGTGGGGTGGGTGGAGTAGTTAGGGTGCCTTCCTATCCACCCGAGGACGGATTCAAGTACGAAAATAGATTAGTTAGTTATTTGGGTTTAACTTCGAGCAGGTGACTAAGGCCATCCCACAGCGGGATGGGTAAATTTCTGGTCAGCCAGACTAAAAGCAAGATCTTAAGACAAGATGTAACTATAGATTAAAAATCTCAGGCTAAAATGTCGTATAATATGAAACGGGATATAACGGTGAATTCGCACCCGACCGTGCTCTGTACTACGGCGCCAACTGTCTACAGAATCCGTTTCGACGGGTGCCCGACCGCTATCATAGTGACAGGCTAGGAACTAGCATGCAGAAGAGCTACGCTATGGACGGAATGCCTTCCTACCACCCCGGCTACTATCAGCCACATGAGAACGGATTCAAGCACGAAAATGGATATGGAACGGGACATTACGGTGCACCTTTAAAAGATGGGCCATAACTTTAAAATGCAGCAACATTCAATGGTGTCACTTTGGGTTTGACTTAGTGTATACGGGTTACACTGATGGCAGATTGAATGGTGTTAAGGTGGGAGAGTTGCTCTTTCAGGTCACGTTATTATTCAAATATGGGCAGTTCAGGCAGTAGGTGGAGCGGTGTTTTTAAAAAATAATTCTTGCCTTGTTTAAAAATTTGTAGTAGGGCTGAATGTTGGAATTTGCTGGAAATGTCTGGTTAGCGGATAGGAGACATGTTTCTTGCTTTGAATGATACTATTCTGAGATTATCCAGTGGAGAATTGTGGGCCTATGTTGAGTTGCCGTTGACGTAGTGATTTAAGGAGCACGATGATTTCAGCTGTGCTTGGGTGTGGGGTTGCTAAGAAACCAGTTTCAATGCCACGAAGTCATTAGTCTGAACTTCGAACCTGAGCTGTGATCTTTGACCTTGACCTTGAAAGGGGTGGGGTTTGGGGAGTTCAGTTTGATACATGCGTTTAAAGAATGCAATATTTCAGTTATTGATGTGGGGTGGGGTGGGGTGGGTGGAGTAGTTAGGGTGCCTTTCTATCCTCCCGAGAACGGATTCAAGTACGAAAATGGATTAGTTATTTGGGTTTAACGCCGAGCAGGCGACTAAGGCCATCTCACAGCGGGATGTGTAAAAATCTGGTTAGCCAGACTAAAAGCAAGATCTTAAGACAAGATGAAAATATAGATTAAAAAGCTCAGGCTAAAATGTCGCATATTATATGGAACGGGATATTACGGAGAATTCGTACCCGACCCTGCGCTGTACTACGACGCCAAGTGTCTACAGAATCCGTTTGGACGGGTGCCCGCCCGCTATCATATTGACAGGCTAGGAACTAGCATGCAGAAGAGCTACGCTATGCACGGAATGCTTTTCATACTTTTTATATATTGAAAAGTATGGAAGCGTGTGTAGTGGGCCCTACCACCTGTCAGTCCATATTCGACTTAGTCCATTTCGACCCTTTGCCTGAACCTCCATCCTGCCACCGCAACCACGGCCGCACCGGGGACACCGACTCCCACAAATACGACGTGGCCGACAACTCCAACAGCCAGGACGGCCAGTCCGACATGGGACACAACTCTGACAGCAAGTCGGAGGCCGATTATCGCCCCTGCATGGCAAGACTGACGGCCCGAATAAGCCTCTTCGTCCCAAAATGATGAACGTGTTTGCCCAGCTCGAGATGAAGGCACTGTGGAAAGAGTTTGATGAGCTGGGCACTGAGATGATCGTCACCAATGCTGGCAGGTCAGTCGCCTCTCTCCCACCTCCTCTTGTCCACACTGGTTGACTGGCTCCATTTGCTACCACTGACAAGCGGTAGCGAATCGGGTGAGAAAACTAGTGCACGTCATGTCATAGACTGGTGTTTTTTTTTTTTTTTTTTTTTTTTTTTTGTCTGGTCTTGTCTCTTCTCATGTCATATGCAGTCTCGTCTCGTACTGTCTGTCTGGTCTGGTCTCGTCTCGTCTGCGTCATCTCGTCTCGTCTCGTAAACTGACTTCTTGTCTTTCGCTGCCCTTTACCCCAGCTCTAAGTCTGAACTTCGAACCTGAGTCATATTTGACATTGACCGGAAACTGGTTTAATGTAACCATATCATTGAGGTTGCACTTTTGCTGTTGGAAAACTGAAAAGAAAATCTTGAAAAATGTGATATTTTTCCAAGAAATCCCTGCGTTTGCAGTTTTGATGGCGTTTTTGCATGTTTTGCATTACAACACCTTGTTTACCGCCACTGTGAGCTATGTTTAGTGTGGTTGTTCATTTATTTCTTGTCTTTCAGGTAGTCATGAGTCTGAACGTCCAACCTGAGCTAAGGGAATGGACAGTACGGAAATAGCACTGTAGTCCGTGACCTGTCAAGTCAAAACAAGCCATATGTGACATTGACCGCAAAGTGCTTTAATGTAATCATATCATTGAGTTTGGACTTTTGCTCTTGGAAAACTGAAAAAAACATCATGACAAATTTGACATTTTCCCCAGAAATCGCTGCGTTTGCAGATTTGTAGGAGTTTTTGTATGTTTTCAAACGCAACACCTTGTTTACCGGCACTGTGAGCTATGTTTAGTGTGGTTGTTCATTTATTTCGTGTCTTACTGGTAGTCATGAGTCTGAACTTCAAACCTGAGCTGTGATCTTTGACCTTGACCTTGAAAGGGGTGGGGTTTGGGGCATTCAGTTTGATAAATGCGTTTAAAATATGCAATATTTCAGTTATTGATGTGGGGTGGGGTGGGTGGAGTAGTTAGGGTGCCTTCCTATCTCCCCTAGAACGGATTCAAGTACAAAAATGGATTCGATAGGTATTAAATTTGGGTTTAACGCCGAGCAGGCGACTAAGGCCATCTCACGCCGTGATGGGTAAAAATCTGGTCAGCCAGACTATAAGCAAGATCTTAAGACAAGATGTAAATATAGATTAAAAAATCTCAGGGTAATGAGACGCCAACTACGACGCCAACTGTCTACAGAATCCGTTTGGACGGGTGCCCGCCCGCTATCATAGTGACAGGCTAGGAACTAGCATGCAGAAAAGCTATGCCATGGACGGAATGCTTTTGATACTTTTCCATACTTTTCATATATTGAAAAGTATGGAAGCGTGTGTAGTGGGCCCTACCACCTTTCGGTCCATATTCGACTTAGTCCAGTTTGACCCTTTGCCTAAACTTCCATCATGCCACCGCAAACACGGCGCCACCGGGGACACCGACTCCCCCAAACACGACACGACCGACAACTCCAACAGTCAGGACGCCCAGTCCGACATGGGACACAACACTG
>BTPG01000111.1:0-50352 GCA_036245525.1 Semisulcospira habei | reverse complement strand
CCAGGCCATGTGGGCATCGAAGGCAACAGAATCGCAGATTCTGCTGCCAACAGTGCCCGCAGTGACCCTGTCCCTGACACACAGACTGTCTATAGTGATTTTAAACCTGTTATTAGTGCGTACATAGCCCGCGAGTGGCAGTCCGAGTGGGACAAAGAGGAAGGGAACAAGCTTCATGAAGCTCTTCCTAAGTTGTCTGACAGTCTACCTTTCCGCTGCGGCAGCCGCCGTGAGGAGACTGTCCTTGCTCGGCTCCACATCGGGCACACATATGTTACGCACTCTTACTTACTTAAACAGGATGAGCGTCCATGGTGTTTTGCCTGTGATGAGCAGTTTTCTGTTCGACACTTTTTGCTGTATTGTGCTGACCTAATTGACACCAGATATAAACACTTCACAGCAGACTCCTTGAAGGTTTTGTTCCGGGATGTTCCCCCGGACAAAATCTTCAATTTTTTGAGAGAATGCAATATTTTTAACAAGATCTGAGCATTCATAGACTATGTGAATTTTTTATTTGCCCTTTTTGAGAGTCTGTAGACGTTTCTTTTCCAGACATGTGCGACATTTTAGCCTGAGATTTTTAATCTATATTTACATCTTGTCTTAAGACCTTGCTTTTAGTCTGGCTGACCAGATTTTTACCCATCCCGCCGTGAGATGGCCTTAGTCGCCTGCTCGGCGTTAAACCCAAATAACTAACGCAACGACTGTATACTCAATTAGCCACTGCGCACTTAGTTTCGTTTCTAAGACCCTACATCATTGTATACGCTGGATACAATGATCACATGAGATTACACAGCTTGCTAAGACCCTTGTAAACAGAGACATTAAACTGTGTTTTGCCTTAAATTTATTAGTTGTCTATGGTATGGAAGTGATAGCAATGACTATGATTGAAAGAATCAATCTTCTGTTAACACCGCTCAGTCCAACGCTGTTGATTGTACACAGCTTAATCAACAGCGTTTGGCGCCAGACCGGTTACTAACGCGGTTGTTAAGATAGCTCTTTTAACTAACTTTGTAATAACACACAGAGACGGTGAGTGACTAACGCGACATACCACCGTCTCTCACAGTTGCGCTCTAAACCTAGACTGAGCGCAAATACGTGAAAATGAGAAACAAAATTACATTTTGATTGTTTCAGCTTCGTTATATCTATTGCTTCTGCTTCCACTTACTGTCATATTCAACCGCATCTTATTCATAGATTTCGTTCAGACTGATCACAGCATGCAAGTGATAGCGTGCCACAGATTAAAGCTGATATCATATGAGTCGGGGTGTTAACATTTTTAACAAAAATCCCGTCTATTATCCGATTCTCAATGGCCTTTTCAAGGGAGGATTCAAACATGCCTCCTTTGGAAAGGCATTGAGAATCGGATGCGGTGTTCCGTCACCTAGACGGGACGAGGGAAGGATGGACACACAGGACAGACACACACAAACACACACACCCCACCCAGCCCCCCTTATCCCCTTACCACCCCTTATCCCCTTATCCACCCCTTAACCCCCTTATCACCCCCCCCCCCTTTTTTTACCCATGTGCGCACATTTTGTTTTATTTATTTATTTGCCGGCATTTTTTTAATTATTTAAATTATTGGATCGTCACACCCCAGATGAGAATCTCACAGCTCAGTCATTTATCAAAACGAAAATTTGTGAGTTTTTTTAGGTGATTCGAACCTATGCACACACGTACCTAGTAAATTGCACCACGATCTACTCGGTACATGTGTAACGGGGTCGAGACCACCAGGCCAGCCTCGGCCCAGGACAATGTAGTTATTCTTTAGTATATAAATATAAGATCGATCGAAACAGGAAGTTATGCAATGTGTCTTTCCGGCGACCGGTTCTGTATTAATCGATTTACAGGTCTGTAGCGCTAACTAACTGCTTGAGATGTGAACATTGTTAGTAGTCTTATTAATCTTGTTTTAGTTGGTTGTTATAGAAAAGCGAGTAATTGTGTATCTATTTTCTCAGAAATGTGAGCGGCGAAAGCCGTAAGCCGATACAAATAGATTTCTAAGGGAAGTAACTGCTGTTTTGGCTATAACCAAATCGGAAATTCCCGAAATACACCACACATAAGCTACGCAAATGGTCCGCGCTGATTTATTGCATTTTAGTGTGTAAATGTTTACATAACCAATGGATTAATTAGCTCGGGGGGGGGGGGGGGGGGGGGGGGGGGGGAGGGGGGGGGGTAATTTTACTTTAGTCATGAATGGCATTGGTTTTAAAAATCTTTATTTTACAGAAAAAAATAAAGAAAATCTTAGAAAAACGGGGTGTGTTATTAGATGAGCGATTTGTGGTCAAAAACAATGGAATTATGAGGTCTATAGAAAATTCCCTTTTCCTCTCATATTTCATATCTCTGCTGGGGTGCAGACCGCATTGTCTTACTTCGACTGTACCGGGCCCTTGTTCGGTCCAAACTGGATTACGGCTCTGTGGTATATGGCTCGGCTTCCAAGTCTGTTCTACAGCGTCTGAACACAACCCACCATCAAGGTCTGCGCATATGTCTGGGGGCCTTCAGGACATCTCCAGTTCCTAGTCTGTATGCTGAGGCAGGGGAGTCTTCTCTCAAGCTCCGCCGCATCCACCTCATGCTCAGCTACATTCTGAAGCTGAAGGCCCATCCAGACAATCCTGCCTATGATTGTGTTTTTAACCCGTTGTTGGCAGAGATTTACGATGCCCATCCGGGAGCTGTCCGTCCACTTTCCTTCCGTGTCCGACCTCATCTGCAGGCAGCCGGAGTGGACCTGGACAAAGTTTCGGAATCTCTGCAACACATCACTCCACCCTGGCTATTACCAGTTTGTGACATCTTGCTGGACTTGACCGCCCACAAAAAGGACTGTACTCCACCAGCCATATACCAACAGAGCCTCAATGAACTCCTTTCAAGTTTTCCTCACTATTGTCGTATTTTTTACGGATGGGTCCAAGTCTGAGGTTGGGAGAGTGGCTGCGGCTGCAGTGTCTTCTCGCCATCATAGACGCCTCCCTGACCATTCCTCTGTATTTAGTGCGAACTGCACACAATTCTGCTGGCACTCAGGCATGCCTATCAGTCTCGGGAAAGGAACTTCCTGATTCTGTCTGACTCTCTTTCTGCCCTGCAGGCCCTTCAGGGTGTGGGAACAGACCACCTCAAGCTGGTGCAGATTAGAGAGCTTTACACGGACTTGATGAAGGCGTATTATGATATCATTTTTATTTGGGTCCCAGGGCATGTGGACATTGAAGGCAATAGGATCGCAGATTCTGCTGCCAACAGTGCCCGCAATGACCCTGTGCCTGACACACAGACTGTTCATAGTGATTTTAAACCTGTGATTAGTGCATACATAGCCCGTGAGTCAGTCCGAGTGGGACAAAGAGAACAAGCTGCATGAGGCTCTTCCTACGGTGTCCGACAGTCTACCTCATTGCTGCGGCAGCCGCCATGAGGAGACTGTCCTTACTCGGCTCCGCATCGGGCACACGTAACAGGATGAGCGTCCATGGTGTTTTGCTTGTGACGAGCAGTTTTCTGTTCGACACTTTTTGCTGTATTGTGCCGATCTCATTGACACCAGATATAAACACTTCACAGCACACTCCTTGAAGGTTTTGTTCCAGGATGTTCCCCCGGACAAAAGCTTCAATTTCTTGAGAGAATGCAATATTTTTAACAAGATCTGAGCATTCATAGACTATGTGAATTTCACTATTTTGCTCTTTTTGACAGTCTGTTGACGTTTCTTTTAAAAACTCGTGTGACATTTTAGCCTGCCATATTTTTAAGGTATATTTACATCTTAAGACCTTGCTTTTAGTCTGGCTGACCAGATTTTTACCCATCCCACCATGAGATGGCCTTAGTCGCCTGCTCAGCGTTAAACACCAATAATCAATCAATCGATACGCACTCTTACTTACTAAAACAGGATGAGCGTCCATGGTGTTAAGCCTGTGACGAGCAGTTTTCTGTTCTACACTTTTTGCTGTCTTGTGCAGATTTAATTGACACAAGATATAAACACTTCACAGCAGGCTCCTTGAAGGTTTTGTTCTGGGATGTACCCCCGGACAAACTCTTCAGTTTTCTGAGAGAGTGCAATATTTTTAATAAGATTTGAGCATTCATAGACTGTGTGACAATTCTATTATTTTGACCTTTTTGTGAGTCTGTAAACGTTTTCTTTAAAGACCTGTGCGACATTTAGCATGAAATATTTTAAAGATATGTTTACATCTTGTCTTAAGACCTTTCTTTCAGTCTGGCTGGCCAGATTTTTACCCATCCCGCCATGAGATGGCCTTGGTTGCCTGCTCAGCGTTAAACCCAAATAAGTAACTAACTTGCTTACATAATGCACTAGCGACCCAGGTTGATGGCATTTTAGCGGTTTTGATTGTATTAACATTTTCTAATAGGATCCTAAAGATCTATTGAGGAAAAACTCGTTCATGTTTACCAACACATTTTGCATGCTGATTTGTCACTGATTGCTTCATTTGACCCAGAAACTGATGACTTGCTGGCTATTTTCTGCTTCTTTGAGACAGCATGACAAGGTATTGTACAAAGAGGAAGGCGAAGATGTCCCACATTTGAAATCAAAATGTGAAATGTGAGTGATAGGCTTAACGTTGATCGACCCCGAACAGATGATTCACTGGAAGAACGGCACAAGTCATTTGAGCAAACGATGTTGGTCATACATGTATCAATTGTGGCTTGAACTCCAAACAGAACAGGCATACAATGAAATTAAGTTTGAAGAGATGCCAATGGGGATTATCACATGCATTAAACAAGATAGTGATTTTATCCCAAAGTCTACCATATTGTTTGGAGCTCAGTTGCGTTTTTCTTTTAGGAACATTCATAGCTGTTCATATGTTTAGGCTTATTATGCTGATCCATTTCTCTCCTCTCTAAAGGGCTGCCTTAACTGGGCGAGACAAACCCGAACCTCGTCTCGGCGAGACACCCGAACTACCCCTTGCCCTTAATTAGGTTCGGCGAACCCTCTGAGACAAGATCGGCGAGACCCCCAAGACGTGTCTCGGCGTGTCTCGGGCCAGCCTTTTGTCTTGCCGATCACGGGCAGCAAACCTGTCTGAAACCCTCTGAAAAAGTGAACGCTCTTTACTGCCCGAGGAAAGATTTTCAGTCAACATGTCGAACCAGCAAGAATACGTAGTCGGCATTGATTTTTCTGAAGAAAATTGCGTAGTCTTTGTTGAAATTTGGGAGACTTTTCCCATGTTTTGGGATCCAAGGAACCCCCAGTTCAAGAACAAAGATGTGTTTGACATCGCATCGGCCAGCTGTATACACTTGAGCGACACAAGTTATTCTGAATTTTTATGTCTAATTCATGTGTGTTTCGAGGACGTTTTGCTTTGAATTGCCGGTACTCCTCATCGTCAGCGGACCAAACCGTGGAAATGAAAATTTAGTGTAACGCCAAAATCTTCTGCATCTTCTTCTAATACACGAGTGGACGCGATTGTTGCTGATAAACTTCGGTCTGGTTCGGCGCGGCTAAAAAGAGACCTGATTAAGAAACGAAAAGAGTTCGCCGTGACCGCCCAATCTTCTGTCTCGTCTCGGCTGGTCTCGGAAAGAAATTCAGAAAGAAACCGCATTTTGACCCGAACGATGAACCTCGGTTCGCCGAGACATCATCTCGCTCAATTAAGGCACCCCTTAAGCCAACCTCTGATCAACACACGCGTCGGCGCACACAAATAAAGACGGACACACGGCGCTTCCCACCATTAGTACACTCTGTGGGCTCGTGTAGCGACAGGAATCCATTTCCTTCTACTCTAACCCACCCGCTGATCCACACACACTGCACACAGAAATAAAGACGGACACATGGTGATTCCTGCTATTCGTAAGCTCTGTGGTCTGGCGTAGCATACAACTTTTTTGAAGAAGAATAATAGCATGAGCATCGAAATGTCACTTCAAACCTCACATCATTATTCCCACGATGCTGTATTCATAGTGACGACTCGATGTTATTCGTCACTTATCGCAGTACTAACATTTGACTTTGTTATTTTCTCACTGATTTTCACGCCTAGGGCTTACAGGTAACAATTTTGACCTCATCCTACCCCAGAGCTGGGACAAACAGCAGGCTTATGCAAACACTGTTTATGAAAAACCATGAAGGTATTAATGAGAAAATAGCTTTTGTTTTCTCAAAACACATTACCGATGGTATTACTTATAGGAAACGTTACCAAGCTAGCCTAATTTTAGCCAAAATTTGGTTGTGTCCGTATAAAGGATTGTTGGCAGGAGAGGGGCGCCATAGATCAGGCCAAAACCCGAGTAGCCTCCCCTTAGTCCCATCCGGTAGGAGATTACCCAGCATACCTCAGTTTAGTTCTTAGCTAGCCTGTAGACGGTTGTGTCTTTGCGTCGCTCTTCGATTCCTACGGTTTTGGTGACCGGTCGTCTTGCGACTTTACCTTACTGTTCTGGTTCACTCGGTTGTGCTGGCTTGGAGCTTACTCGAGTGTTTGTGCCTGAGACTGTTTTGAACTTGGCTTGGTGCTCACGAGGATTGTGACCGGTCGTCTCGTGACTTGACGCTCTGTTGTGGACTTAGCGTGCCTGGGACTGGTGCTCACTTGGATTTGGCGGGCTTGGAGCCCTCTCGGCTGTGTGGACCACAACGTGCCTTGCCTGGCGTGCCTGTGACGAGTTGGACCCAGGTGGTGTCTATGAGTCCGGTGGGTCTCATGACGTTGCTTCACAGGCGTGGTTTCCTTCTTGGCCAGGTAATATCTCGGTGAATGCCCTCGACTGGCGCTCAGGGGAAGGGAAGAGCGCCGAGCGTCGGCACGCGCTGTGCACTCGTTTGATTCGTTTTCACCCTCGCGCGCGGAATTTTGGTGCGCGGCCTCAGCGACCACGCTCGCTTGTTTTTTCATTATGGTCTCTATGTTGCAGTTACCAGGTTCGTTCCTGCACGCATTGTGGCGTTGTTCAGGGGCCCTATGATGAGCTGGGGGTGAGTCGGCGCATACCTACACTGTTGGCGCCCCCCGCCTGGAAGATACTTGGTCCCAGCTGTGGGGAGTCTACTGCCGTGAATGCCCGACACCTATCGGGGAGCGACCGCCAGTTCCTGCCCAGAGTGCCATGGTTGGTCCCTATACAGTTGGACCGCGACGGCCTGGGCCAGTAGGACTAACAAGGCGCAATTCTACGGAGGGCCCTAGTAAGGTTCACCTTACCGTGACGAACAGGTCAGGACTAACAAGGCGCAATTCCACGGAGGGCCCTAGTAAGGTTCCCCTTACCGTGACGAACAGGACAGATACCAATGCGCACATTCCGCGGAGGGGGCGACAAAATTTTCCCTTACTGTAACCGAAAAGTCCTATCCTACTACTGCCGGGCGGACGTCGGCACCCGAACATACGACGTTCCTCACCCCAGGCCAGATGGCGGATCGCAGACCTGACAGACAGAAGGTGTCATGCTCGGGGGCTTTGGACGGAGAGGCACGAGCCAGACTCACTCACGGCGGGATCCTGCCCCTAGAGACGGCTCCGCTCGGCTTCTCAGTCGCAGGTCAGTGATGAGTGTGTATGTGAGAACATATATTATGCGGTAGGGTGCAAGATTTGTGTATGTTAGTAATAGTATGTCATTGCACGGCACCTAGAGCCTTTCTTTCAAGCTAGGCGTTTTAACCCTTTCGCCGCCACAGGTGTTAAAATGTTGAATTTCCCAGCGCCGCAGCTGTTTTGCCAGACCGCTGGGGCGCAACACCTCTTATCTTTGAAAAGCTATAACTCTTGAACCACTGAACCGATTTACTTCATTTTTGAGGAAAATGGAGATGAGAAAACAAATTTGTACACTGACGCTCAAAGTTAAAATTTATATTATTATTATTAATTACTGTTATTTACTTTTATTATGGGCGCACACGCCCAGGCAAGCTCCCTACAGGCGTTGGCGCCAGCTCCCGCACGGTTAGACAGGCACGAACCTGCTGCTTGCAGGGACCGCTAGTACCACAGGGCTGCTGCACGTCCCACGCCAAGATCCCAGGTCAGTATGGTGGGCCGCGCCCTCGCGCCCGATCGTGGAGACGAGAGCCCGCTCCAGAGGCAGTGCTGAGAGACGTGAGACGACCCCACGACGGGACCCGATCCCCACCCTCGGCCACGATCAGACAGGCCTCCTGTTTCCAGAAGCGCGCGCTCCCTACACAGAGTCCAGGTTCGCGAGAGGAGCATGCGACGACGTCCCAGTGCCGTTGGGTCACTACGCGATGGGAAGACCGGCGCCCCTAAGACTCCTCTTCGCCGTTTGAGTTTGTGGGACTGGCCTCCGAGATGACGCTCTTCCTCCCGGACTTCGCGCGACAGCAGTCACGCTAGGCCTTCGTCACGGTGGACAGGAGCCAAGTTCGTCCCCCCCCCCCTCCCCACCTTGGCCCGTGCTGTTTTGACGAGACGCCGTTACACACCGAGACGCCCGTTCGAGACCTTCCATTCTCCACGCCGCTGCCGCTTCCCTCGGGACCGCCGATCTGCCCCTGGCAGTTCGGCTTCTTCTTACAGGACCCCGGCTCGTCTCCGCTTGCGGCTTGGCCACAGGGGAAGATGTTTCCCGCCTAGTGCTGTTTCAGCTTCTCGTTGGACCGCCGCCTCCCGGCGTTCTCCGGTCATTCGGAGCAGTTAGACGCCTCTTCCTCCCGCGTGCGTGATGGATGACTCTTTCAGCTTGGTCCCAGGAGACTTCGTTTCGGCGTGGCTGGGCGATGACGGTGCCTCCTATTCGCTACGCTCGCAGTCTCAAGATGTCATGGAGTCGCCGCCAGCTTCTTTCGGCCTAGGATGGAGACTCTTCGGTCCTTGGACGTAGCGGCCCCCCTCATCGCGGTTGTCTTCCCAAGGAAGACTGCCCGCCTTCTCCCCCTGTCAAGAAGAGAGCTTCGGCCTTCGTGAAACTCCGAGGGACAGCCCGAGTGTTTCAAGTCTCTTCCTCAACCGACCGGGTGTCGGGACCTACGTGGCGCCTTCTCCTCTCACCTGCTTCAGGGCGCCTTGGGAGACACCGGCTTCTTCGCTGACAACAGGTGGCCGGTGGACCTATCCATGGACTTCCGGCGGAGGTGGAACTCGGAACTTTGCAGAGCTGCACCTGCCCACTCCTGGCGGTGGACCCCCTGGCGCTGTCCTGTGCTGGTTCTTTTCGATGTCGTGATTCTTCTCTTGGTCTTGCGCGACTGCTTCCTCTTCCGCGATTCCCCGGCCTCTGCGGGGTTCCTGGACCTGGCGGCGCAGGACATCTTCCGCCGCGTTAGGAGGCATGGAACCCTTCTTCTCTCCGCTTAGCCGACATCCTCACCTGGGCGGTTCTGGCAACCGGGCTCCTTACTACACTGCTGTCACCGCCTTGACTGCGACGGCCATCTGCGATCTGCTGCATCGAGGTACCTTCCGGCACGCTTGCCCACTGCCGACCGAGTTGAGGAACCAACTGCGCAGGGCGCTGCTCAGTGGAGAACTCCCTTGGCCCCACCTGGCAGACCGTCAAGGAGACTAACAAGGACCGGTGGCACAGACGGCGTCGCGCAGTTGTCAGCACTGGACGTAGCAGTCTTCCTGGGACACTGACGCAGAACGTGCCGGCATTCTGCGCAGACCGACGGACTGGATTGGCAGGGACCACTCTTCCGCGGAGGCACAGTTTGGAACTAGTCAGCTGGCAGCCGAGGGACTGAGGCGACGGTTCTGTGACACCGATGACGCAGTACCGGGAACGAAGTGGCAGCCTTTTCCCGGCGTGCAGCAGATGGCTAGGAAGTAAGCAGTATACCTTCGTAGATCTAGTTGTCGGCGCGGGGTGAGGACTGGTCCGACAGACACCACTACGTGGGCCGACATCGCTCTCCATCGTGTTAGCGGCTGCAGTTCAGATTACACACCAGCTGGGACGGGACGTCTCGTCTCTTCGCATCCTTCCTCTGGCGGAACGCTGCCCTCCGGCATCGCACTGGCTTGTCCTTCACTCCGCGGCGACCAAGCTCTACAAGTCTTCTCCTCAGACGTCAGCTTTGGGACCTAGTGGAGGCAGTTCGCGTGGCTGCATGGAGTCAGCTGGAGTTCTGGCGTTCTTCGGCGCCTGACCAGAGTAGACGATTTCACTCCCAATGGCCTGTTGTGCAGTTACCAGCCCGGCAGTGGATGAGAGCACACTGGTGCAGGCAGGGCACAGCCAGTGGTCTGACGAGGATAGAACAAGAGCCTTCCTGTTCCACGTCTCGCTGGGGTGAAGGGGGTTCTGCGATGCGACAGAGGACACTGTGGAACCATGCAGCCTGGGGCGCGATTACTGGGAGATAAGACGTGGCGACAGCTGGGCTGGATCTTACAGTCGTAACCTTAGAGGTGGTCCTGCACTCCAATCCCGCGACAGTACAGTCGACTCTTCTTGTACCCAAGCCGGCGGTTTTGGCGGCCGATCTTCGACCTATCGGCTCAGCACAAGTTCCTCGGCACCGCGGCAGATTGGCGACAGACAGAGTCCTGAGGGCAGCGCTGCGTCTCCAGGACTTGTGACAGCTGAAGGTCCAACGTCGAAACCAGCCAACAAGCCTCGGTGGTAGGCAGGGTTACTGCGCGCGATTCTCCATCGACTAGGCTGCTTACGTTACGGGACAGGTCCTATGTGGTTCCTTCACGCGGATGACATCGAGGATGGAGTTTGTGGCCGTCCTGTTCAAGTACGACTCCCAGTAGGACGGGTGCAGTGCAGAGTAGCAGTGACCCTCGGAGCCTTTCTTCAGGTTGACTGTTAGGACTGCTGGCTCGCCAGCGGATCGCCTTGCAGCCTGACACTTCTTCTGCTTGGAGGGTAAGCGCTACGGCTGGTTCTGGAGAAGTTGAGGCCAGCTGCACTTGGAGCCGTCGCCACGACCAGATCTTCTAGCGTCCCTGCTCGCCATCGAGTATCGAATTCTGAAGGTATACGCGTGGTTGTCCGACAATCCCTCTTGCTAGAGGCTTGCGGCGGATGGTAGTTGCGCAGTCTGCAGCCACGAGGAGAGCCACTCGGCGGCTACGAAGGTAGGTGGACATTCTCCTGGCTCGGTGCGCCTCGTCACTTCACCAGTCGTGGTCATCACTTCCCCACGTGCCCTCCTCTGCAACTCCCCACCCCACCCCACGCACGTTGCTCAAGCAACCGCGACAACCGAACATCTCCTCCTCCACGCCTGGGGATGGTGCGGCAAGCCCTCTACTGCAGAGACTTTCCTAGCGCGGCATTGGATGCGATCGCGACAGCCCGCAGACCCTCAACCAGACGAGTTACGAGGGGAGATAACGAGAGCGGGTTGACGGGTGGGGCGACAACCTTCTCTCCTCACGGACTTGACGAAGCCTCAGCTGGCGGAGGGCTTCCTCTGGCTATTCAATGACCAGGGACTGGCTCCGATCACCATTCGGGGCTACCTAGCCATGATCGCCGACTCCTACCGGCGCCTGCGCTGGTCCGACCCTGGTAGCTGCAAGACCTCGCAGATCCGAGGGTCACATCGGTCTGCAACGCCCGGCACTGCGTTCGCTCGTGCCAAGATGGGTCTACCATGGGTGCTTACGTGGCTCAACTCCATCCGTTTGAACCTCTGCAGTGGACGCGCTTGACAGATGTAACTCGGAAGACGTGCTCCCTGTCGGCCAAAGCCTCAGTCTCCAGGGTCAGTGAACTTCATGCGCGGTTGACACACCCAGATTGCTTGCAGTGCCGGACGGACGGCTCCGTGCAACTGCTACCTGAACCATCTTCCGGACCAAGACGTGGTCTCCTTGTTGGGCCCACAGATGACTATTCGCCCTCCACGTGTGACAGACTCCAACCGGGAGTCCAGACTACAGAACCCGGTGAGAGCCTTTACGTGTGTACCGGCGCCGGACCAAGCCGCGGCGCAGAAGACGTACCCGCCTGTTTCTCCCTTTGTCCCCAGGTAGACGTGACATCTCAGCCAGACCATCTCCTCCTGGATACGTTGGGGGATTCGCTCGGCCTACCAGGACCTCGCCCCAGATGCAGCCAAACTTATGAACATCAGGGCGCACGAGGTCAGAGCCAGGGTCGCAAGTCTCAATTCGACCGCAACTTCGCAGTCAAGGTCTTGGTGGCGGCTGTGGGATGGCGAGCGGAGACCACATTCGCCCGCTTTTACCTGAGGGACCTCTACGCCCAGCGACAGAGCCTCTTGCTGGTGGGAGACTTCACAGCAGCGCAACACTCCCTCCCGGCGCCATAGGCGCCGCAGGTATCTTAGCTAATATTATCGGGAGTTTGCTGCAGGAGGGCGGGCCTGAGGGCAGTGTCGTTGGCATTAGGGGCGCTATAGCGGCACCCACCTCCTCTTCGGGATTCTTCCTATAAGTAATACCATCGGTAATGTGTTTTGAGAAAACAAATGAATTTTTCTTTAAAATGAATTTTTTTGAAAAATACTTACCGATGGTATTACTCGAAGGTCCCTCCCACCTGCCCCGCTTGCCGCCAGTTCGCTAAGAAACTAAACTGAGGTATGCTGGGTAATCTCCTACCGGATGGGACTAAGGGGAGGCTACTCGGGTTTTGGCCTGATCTATGGCGCCCCTCTTCTGCCAACAATCCCTTATACGGACACAACCAAATTTTGGCTAAAATTAGGCTAGCTAGGTAACGTTTCCTATAAGTAATACCATCGGTAAGTATTTTTCAAAAAAATTCATTTTAAAGAAAAATTCATTTTTCGTAAAAGAAAATTAAAGTTATGTTAGCTGTTTTACAAATGACTCCGAAAAAGTGGTGCAGAAAATTGTCTGATTTTCACATCTAGGGCATGCAGGTCACAATTGACCTAATTGTACCCGACAGCCGAGACAAACTGTAGGCTTATGTAAATACCGTATATGAAAAATCATGCGATTATTAGCATGGGTGGGACTTTTCTGGCTACAGCCGGATTTCCAGATTCCACAATTTTTTATTTTAATTTTATTTTTTTACTTAAAAAGTGCCCCCAGCCCCCCCCCCCCCCCCCCCCACCCACCCATCCCCCCTCTTGAGAATTCAACTTTTTTCCCCTGTCTCACCCATGTTAATGAGAAGAATGTTTTTTATCGTAAAAAAATTCAACTGTTTTAAGATTAACCCATATAATTCGTGAAATTAATCCCCAAAACGTGAAAATATATCTTTACATTTTTTTCAAATTATCACTCAAAATGTTCGAGAGGTACAATACTGGTTAACGAACTCATTCAAGTATCTAGCTATATGCAAAATATCTAGTAAAAATAAGAAAAATTACGGACTCCATTGTGGATCATCCAGTTTTTTGTGATACGGCCATTTTCTCGCCAATGAGCATCTTAATAAGAAAATGGAAAAAAATGTTCTCAAGATAATTCTTTTAGGGACATTATCCTAAAATTTCAAGCTTCTCCATCCTCAATCGCGGGCTCTAGTTGCTGTCACACACACACACACACACACACACACACACACACACACACACACACACACACACACACACATATGGCGCTTTGGCGCCAAAAAGACGTTCTCTAGTAAGGTTTGCATAGCTAGATGTAACGTCATTTTTATCTTGTTACTTCTTTGTCAGAATTTCTGCCCTGCACGCCAAAAACATCTTGTAAGAAAGGTAACTGCTTGCTACTAACCTATGCCACGTGGTGGTTATGAGCCTATCTATACCAATGGTCAAACTTAAGGGCCACTTTTTATCGCAGACGCACCAACAACACCACACAAATAATGTAACAATACTTGGAGTCAGTACTTTGCTAATATATTCAGTAACAATTTCAAAAGTTTTGAGTCAATCAAGCAATTGTAACAACAGCAGTATGTTAGAATGTTCAACCACCTCTCATTTGAAAAGTCACACAAGACTGGTCCAGTCAGTAGCAAGTGTACCCACCGTTCGCAGCCAAGCATTCAATGCAGTGTTGACGCATGGAGTTCACCAGGGTTCGGAGAACATGTTGTGGGATCGCTTCCCACTCTTGATGCAGGAACCGAGTCAGCTGGGGGACGCCTTGACATGGGGGTGGTTGCTGACTACACGTTGCCCCAGCATGTCACAGAGGTGCTCGATGGGAGCCAGATTAGGTGAACGAGCTGGCCACTCCATCCTCATGATGCCCCGTTGCTCAAGGTACTCATCCACCACACCGGCGCGATGGGGTTGAACGTTGTCATCCTGCAGAACATCATTGTCGCCTATGGTTTTAAAGAGCTGGCTGGATGAAGGGCTGCACAATCTCGTCCCGATAGCGCAGTCCAGTCAGGGTGCCTCGGATGACGTGGAGGGGGGGTCCTGCCTTCCCTGCTGAAGCTTGCCCAGACCATTACTGAGCCTCCTCCGTAGCGATCCACCTCTTGGACACATCCAATCGTGAATTGCTCGCCCTGGCGCCTCCAGACCCTCAGACTGCCGTCGTTGAAGGACACAGTGATCCGTGACTAATCAGTAAACAGAACCTGAGTCCACTGGAGTCTGTTTCACCTCACATGTTGATGACACCAGGCAGCCCGGGCTCTGCGATGAGCTGGAGCTGCTCTGCATGAAGCCAGGTCAATTTCGCACAGACGTAGGCAGACTGTGCTTCTGCTGACGTTAACGTTTGCAGCTTGCATCAGTTGACTTCGCAGAGTGGTTCGTTCGCACAGAGCCACCACACAGAGGTATCTGTCCTCCCTTCTGCGGGTGCAGTGCGGGCGTCCTGAGCAGGGTCATCGTTCTGCCCTTCCAGTTTCTTGGAATTGTGCCAGCAGCCTCAGGATCACTGAATGGGACACCCCAATACGTCTCCCAACTTCTTGTCCGGAAATTCCATCCTGCAGCCATGCTTGCGCCCGGCCTTCATCTACTGACGTTAGTCTTCGTCGTGGTGGCATGGGTAGGAAAGTGACAATACTGTACCGGTATTTGTAGCAAAACAGAAGTGCTCAGTGTTCACGACTGACTCCTTTAGCACGTGCATCACGACTTTACCGAGTTTTTCCACTTGCCTGCCTTTGGTACGCTTGCCAATATCGCACAGCTTTTCACAAAAACTGACGATGTTTTACATGCATTTGACACGTTCATGGAAATTGATGAATTGTTCCCTGTACAGTGGACTGTATAAGGTCAACTTTTAACCCATTTGAATCGAAAGAACATTGTATTTTATTAGCGTACTTGCGAGATAAACAATGACACAAAAAAGTGGGGTGGTCCTTAAGTTTTGACCATTAGTATAGTCTACCATGAGAGGTAGAGCCCACTCGGCACCGGCCTCCACGTGGCGTGGGTGGGTAGTCTCCTCAGTCACTGACTAGCGAAGGGGTGACATCTTTGTCCAGGATTAGGATGTGACATCAGCAGATATGTTGTTCAGTCTTTTTCACTGGTCCGGTTTTTATGGAGCTGTGCTAACCCAGGTCTTACCATGTTGGATTGGTCCTTAAAAATACTCATTAGTTTTTGGTGTCGGGGAAGAAGAGGATCTTGGTGGCTGAAACACTCCACTTTGGCCTTGACTTCTACCTAAACGGGAGTCTAGGAGTACTGGCCTAGTCAATCGGCTCATGTCACGTTGAGCCCTATCCCACTGTTGACATGAAGGTTGATATACAGAGCACCATGCTATAGCCTCTACTGCTGATTAGGTGCTTTGCGCCAATATTCCCCTGCATTCAACAATGTGATAGAAGGCGGTGGCTCAGATGGTTCAATTGGGCTTAACCCCCTGAGTATATCTTTCGGGCAGTCTCCATCGTGCGTCGGATGGAGACCTGCTGACAAATGCACTTTCCCTTGCTGGGCTTGGTTGAGGGCGTGGACCCCCAGGGATGAATATCTATCATACTATAATATGGAAACCCCACAAAAACCAAAACTGGCACCGAAGCGGCACATAGCCACCGACATTGTCCTTGAAAATGATAGCGACTCCGACTGTGAGGAAGCGAATGCCTCAGGCGTTGGCCGTCTGGACTCACTTTCACATTGTCAACAGCAAAGTTAAAGAGAAGCCTGTTTCTAAGCTGCTCCCTTTTCTGGTGGGGGAGACCCTCAGGAGCCTTGTTGGCAGGCCTGATGCCCAGCGCCTCAGGTCTGGTGACTTGCTGGTAGAGTGCCGTACCCGGGTACACTCGAACGGGCTACTGAGGCTCTCCTCTATCGGAGACACTCCAGTGGAGATCACACCCCACAAAACGATGAATTCTTCTAGGGGAGTGATTAAAGATCAAGCATTGGCAGAACTGTCAGAAGATGAACTTGTATGGAACCTTAAGTCGCAGGGGGTGACTTATGTCAGGCACTTCGCTTCCGAGCGAGGTGGTGGGGAGATCTGTCTCCCTACCATCATCCTGACGTTTGGCATCCCCACCCCTCCTACTACCATGTGGGGAGGTTATTACTCCTTGAAAGTCAAGAAATACTTCCCTCTCCCCCTCCGGTGCTTTAAGTGCCAAAAGTATGGCCATGGGCAAAAGACATGCCACCAGTCAGAGACTTCATGTGCCCGTTGCACTAAGCACGGACACTCTGCTGAGTCCTTCACAGCCACCCCCTGTGTGTGAATTACCAGGGTCACATATGGCTTCGGACAAGAAATGCCCTCTTTGGATATCAGAGTGCAAGATTCTGCCTGTGCGTGTGGAGAAGGGGCTGTCCTTTGCGGACACCAAAAAACTGGTTGAAGGCCCTGGTGCAGCTGAGGCTGCCACAAACTCAACACCTCTGTGTATACTTTTAGTTCTGCAGTGGCAGGCAAGCACCCCACCAAAGGTTTCTCTTGTCAAACCCCAACTTCTTGATTGGGGGCTGAACCTCGGCTCCTCTCGCCCCTGGAGAGTAACCCTCCTCCAGTGGTGACGAGGAGCCAGGGAACGCAGAAGGCGGACGCTACCGGTCCGGTGGCGCCACCTTCTGATGCCCCTAAGCCTGTCAATCTTACTACAAAGGCTTCTGGCTCTGGTCAGCCTTCTAAGGCCACTAACTCTAGTGGCACACTGATGTCCCCCTTCAAAACAAATATGCTGCATTGGAGGAGCGGATGGAGGGAGTGGAAGTTGTCGTTACTGGTGCTCCACTCCCTTCATCTCCGAAGAACCAGAGGAGACCCTGTTTCTTCGATTCCTTCCAAAGCAAAGGAAAAGGGGGGAAGAAACTCTTATCCCCCACATAAGGCATAATCATGTACTCTCTTCTTCAGTGGAATTGTCGTGGTTTTCACGCTAACTTTGAGGAATTACATCTTTTAGTCAAGTCCTATAACCCCTCAGTAATATCTTTCAGGAGAATTACCTGAAGACTTTTGACCCTGTGTCATTTAATGGTTTTAACTCTATCCATAAAGCCTCTGATTCGGAGAGGCGCTCGGGTGGAGTGGCTCTTCTCATTAGCAGCCAACTTTTATGTAGCCCCGTTATCATCAACACCAGTCTTTAAGCTGTCATAGCTCGGGTTACCTTACAGAAGACCTTAACCATGTGCAGTGTTTACCTGCCATCATCCCTGCGAGTCTGTAGTAATGATATTTTTAACTTAGAAGATCAGCTGCCCCCTTTATTCTCTGGGGAGATTTTAACGGTCACGCTGACCTGTGAGGTAGTGACCACCATGATGGCAGAGGTCAGATGTTAGAATGTTTTTTCTCAACTTAATTAACGTATGTGTCTTTAATGATGGCTCACCTACCTACTCCAACCTAGGTTCAGGATCTAGTTCTAGTTCTAGACCTCACTGTGTGTGATCCTTCTCTCATGCTGGACTTTGACTGGAAGATTCACGACGACTTGTGTGGTAATGACCACTTCACAGTAGTCCTGTCATCGGTCAGCTGTGAGGAGGATCCACCAGTGGGGCGCTGGAATTTCAAGAAGGCTAACTGGCCTCTGTTCGCCTCCCTCTGTCAGTGTCGTATTACTGAGGGGGTGGTCATGTCAGCTGCAGAACCTGTTTCTTGTTTTACTTCTATTTTGTTGGATGTACCCGGTGAAACCATCCCTAAACCTTCCACAACAGTCCCTCGGAAGCCGAGAGTACTATGGTTCAATGAAGAGTGCCGCAAGGCTAAAAAAAACGCGCAAATCTGCTCAGTGATGTGCTTTTCGTAATCTGTCATGAGTGAATATTTTAACCTTTAAAAGACAGAGGGCGAAGGCCCATTAGATTTTTAAACGTCATCTTTAACTTCCAGGACTCTGTCCCAGAAAGTCTAGAAGGCTGTTCATAGAATTAGGGGCAGGGGTGGCTCGGCTTCTGTGGGTCATCTTAGAGATGGTGCCAGCTTGGTCACAGATAAAAAAGCCATGAGATGGCCTTAGTTGCCTGCTCGGCGTTAAACCCAAATAACTAACTAACTAACTTGACTGGTGGTCTTCAAACCGGTCCAGTCTAATGAATGGTCCTTTCACCTCCAAGGTCAAACACACTCACAACAGTTTTCAAAACACTGCACGCTGATTCCAGCATATACATTGACCATGACAGCTCATGGGTAACAGTGACTGATCAGCCTGACAAATTTTCTAGCTAAAAGCTAATGAGCCACTAAACATGAGCCAGCATAAACGATCCTTTTGGCTGCAGTTGGCACTGGAGGTGAGGCATTCGCCACACATCAGCTGTACCCATGCTATTGTCTTCTTGACACATCTTCATATGGCACTGCAGTTGTTAGGGACCAACAGAAGTTACGAGTTTCCCAACTAGTAAATCTACATCTGTGTGATTCAATTCAATTATTCAATTCAATAAACTTTATTGTTCCAAATACATGTTTCCACGTACAGGAAAATGTGTCTCGCCACCTCTGGTGCAACTCGCAATCACCCACACTCACACAACAGTTTACAAACAACAAATGGACAATGGCTCGGGACGGGTGAAGCCTGTTGCCAAGGCGTCTCATGGCCGCTGGCGCCAATGGCCCCAACCCGACCTGAACCTCTCTAACACAAAGCAAACTAAAGACAGCCCTATCATAGTATCTCTTAAACACATAATATAATGTTTTTAAACTTTCTGCTTGGCTGAGACTATTTACACAAATAAGAAATATGCATAAACAAAAACAAAAAACAGAAAAGATGAATTATACTTTCACATTTGCTACCTGGGGGCCCGTCGCTATAAGAACAACACCGGCTATTAGACAGTCACTCCAGCATAAACAGTCACCACCTTAATTATAACTTGTATATAACTTCATAGTCATTTTTAAAGCAATAGTAGTAGAACTACAGCATTAACGTAAAAGCAGTCCAAAATGGTTTCTACAGAGTACACACATGAACACGCTGATGCTAAGAAACCAGTCACTGTGCCGGGGAGGTGTCAATCATCACATCATTTGGCTGGAAAGTGGGGGCCTGAAGATTGCTGGTACTCGCTTCGTTGTATGCACTCTCGCTTTTCCGTAGGCAGTGATGTTGAGCGTGGTGTGCGAAGAGCCACTCCTGAGATGATTGAAAGGGGAGAAAAGCACGTTGGTTGTATTGCCACAGCATAATGCACGCTGTTCTAATGAGATCCGCATTCAAATGGTACTAACAAGAATCAGTGTGTATCAACTCCCAGCATCGCACGGAGGAAATATTAAATCCAATTAACAGTCACAGCACAACAAATTGCCAAAAGTCATCAAAAAGAAATACCAGTCGTGATGCAGCATTGCAGGGCATGACATCATATAAGTATCAAATGAAGGTACAATGTGGACCTAGATTTAAATTTCCATGCACTGAGTGGCTGGAACAGTGGATATGTGATACGCCCCCTTCGGGGGGGGGGGGGGGGGGGGGGGGGGGCTTCCATATGCATTGCTTTCAGTCACTTTCTTAGCGCCCCCTCTCTTTCCTATCTCTTTTTTTTTTTGTGCTTTGGCCACAGTAGATCTATGATCACTGGTCGATCATGCACATTTCTCTCCCCTGACAGTGCTATAACCTACTTTACTTTGTAACCTTCCTAAAATATTAGCACTGGCAGTCTCCCCTTTTCTTTTCATTTGAATTTACAATGTCGTTTAGAATTCTGCGGGTGGCGACCATTTCTGCCGGAGTGGGTGACCAGGAGATGTTGCATGGCTGCCATCTTGTCTTGTTGGTAGGGGATGATCAGGTGTTCAGTGATACACTGACCTGTCCTGGGAACCAATGTCTATAATATAGATTGTGACACCGGCACAGCGCATCATGGCTGTTTCAAGCAGTTCCCATTGGAAGTATACATTGAACAGATCTTCCCAAGACTTTAAATAACTCGAACTTTGGCACTTTTGGTCAGCTGTGAATTATCAGAATTATTGTAAGTAGGAATTAGGATAACTTGTTCATTTTGCAGTCCCAGTGACTATGAATTATCTGGAAATTACTGTACCAGTTATAAAAATTGCTTCAGAACCACATGTATTATTGTTTAAGATACCTTTTGCTGAGGCAATATAACAGTATAAAGGACAAGTATGTATTACTTATATTGCAGGTTTGTTACAGTACTTGCACAGAGTGGTGGTGGAGTATCCCCATGAAGGGCTTGATGATGCATTTTGTCATGCTGTCAATCCTGCCACTTTGCTGGTACTTGCCCAGAGTCCATCTCAGCTTGTGCGTGTGGCTGTCACTCGGGTAGGTATAGATTTGCATGGGCAATCATGTTCTTTTGAGGGATGACACTTTTGTAATAATAATGCAGTGTGTGTGTGTGTGTGTGTGTGTGTGATTATTCTGGATTCAAAGGTGTGTGTATTTGCCTCTTTGTGTATCTGTCTGAACATTTAAATGACTGCACTCATTGAAAATGTTTATTGTTATGTAGATTAAAGATGTCTGTTCTGCGGTTTGTGTTGATCCTATTTAAAAATAGAAAAACTTTGAAATGGGCTCGGTGGGGCGAGTTTCAAAGTATGCACATAACGTCATGGGCGTGCAAGTCCCAAATTCTGGCAAAGAAGTAACAAGACAAAAATGATGTTACGTCTAGCTACGCAAATCTTGCTGGAGAACGTACATTTGGCGCCAAACGCTGTGTGTGTGACAGCAACTAGAGCCCGTGTTTGCAGACGGATAAGCTTGAAACTTAGGATATTTTCCTTACGTGAATTTTCCTCAATTATTTTAACTTTTTTGTTATTAGATTACAAATTTATAAGAAAATGGGCATTTCATAAAAACCGGTTAATCCACACTTGAGTCCGTAAATTTTCTTATTATTATTAGATATTTTGCATGTGGCTAGGGAAGACTTTGAATGAGTTCATAGCTAGCATTGTACCTTTTCAACTTTTTCAGTCATTTTTTAAGGGGGAAAAAAAAAGAAAGAAATATAAGAAATTCTGCAGGCAGGAAAGTAAATAAATCTAATTTGCCTTGATTTCACCGTGTGAGATGTCATCAGGCACGCCTCCAAAGGTATTGAAAATCAGAGTACTTGCATGAGAAAATGGCCTTCCTGGCTCACTTGTGATAGCAAAAGTGAGTCTATGTAATGGGCCATCAGGTGTCTGTCGTCCATGGTAAACTTTAATGTAGCTGATGATAAGACCTTTCTAAGCATACTAATTTAGTGGTCCCGTCACAAAGGTCAAGGGTCATTGGGGTCCAGAAATAGGTAAAAAATAGCCTTATTTTGACAAAAACTTTTTTCTCAAATACTATTGTTGGTCGGAGGGGTATGCTACACGGACCCTTGTAGGCCTGAGGGAGGTCAAAGGAAACATTGTACCCCGAAGGCCTGAGAGGTACAATGGTTCCTTTGACCTCCCGAAGGCCTACAAGGGGCCGTGCAGCGAACCCCTCCAACCAATAACGTATTTGTTTTCATTCCTCCACTATTTTCGTAAAAGAAATCAAGAAGACATATTGCGACCTGGATCACGCCAGACATGACTGACGTCAAAGGAATATACCTTTATACATAATAGACTTATGACGTAATTTAAAATATGTCATGACGTTGCTGTCTCCAGTACTTAGTGTGCTTGTTGTTTCGAACAACACTAAGTAACTTTGTACTTTAGAACGTTTGGCGATCTTTTATAGAACAAAACTGGCATCCAGAGGGCTACAAAACGTCCGCCATTTTTCGCTACAGGGGTTTTTATATCACGGTCACATGGTATGGTTTGCGCTAAAGTGACTGGTCGTGTAACGTAGGGAGGAAAACAATATTTTAAATTTCATGCCCAAACTTGGTAGAGAGATGATACCTGATGATAAGGCCTTCCTATGCATACTAATTTGGATGTTGTTATGTTGTTTGCAAACTTTTTAATCAAACTTGGCATAAAGGTAGCTGTACACGGGGATTTACAAATGTTGAGAAAACATGGATTTTGCTGGTACAGATGCTAGCCCTTTACTTATTCTTACAAAGGTCACACTTGTGCACATGAGCCATAAGGGCTTTGCCTTTCTTGTTCAAACCAAGCCCACTGAGGCATCGGCTAATATGTGAGGCTTTATCAGTAGGGAGTTATTTTTACATTAGTCAGGTCAGTGACAATACAATACAATACAATACAATAATACTTTATTAATCCCTCATGGGGAAATTCACATTTTTGCCACCACAGGTGCTGCTTACATTCACTCATTCGCTCATTCCACAAATTACAATAACAGAGCTACAAAATGGACAATGACTCGGGACGGGTGAAGCCCGTCGCCAAGGCATCTAATGGCCAGCGCCAGTGGCCTCATCCCGACCCGAACCTCCCTGACAAAAACAGAATACTAAGACAGCCCTATGTCTCCTGAACACACTATTATAATGTTCTTTATTAAGTTCCTACTTGACTAAAGCTAGTACATGAAAAAACAAGTTAACAGAAACAAAATACCTGCGTCGATACGGAGATGATCTCCTATCTAGGCAACATAAAAACAACGGTCAAACAGCACCTGGGGTCCCGTCGCCATAGTACAGCGCTGGTGTTTAAAGGGCACTGCTCTGACAAAGTCCGTCAACACTATTATAACACATACATGTCATTGTGGCAACAGCCGTGAGTCATGATGAATCGAAATAAAACGCACACACGCAGTCGTGTTCACTGGCACGCCACTTGACGGGAAACTTCTGTCGGCACCAACGTCAGCCGGCCAGTCAATTCGTGCAACATAAACACGGCCGCCGCAATGAAATGCAGTAAGAACGTAGTAAGAACGTCATGAAGCTCTCTGGTAAAGGCTTCTCTGTATGCTTCCAAGCTTTTCAATGTGGAGGCAGCCAGAATAAAGAAACATCTGGCAATGTGTTAGTCTGTGAATTATGTAGGATGGAGCCCGGAATAGCACATGTTTGGTTGATCCTGAGTTCCTATGCACGCTTTTCTTTGAAAACATAGGCTGACGAAAATAGTCCAAATTCCGACTCGGTGTTACAAGATGAAGACGATGTTTTAGTTGATACACAACAACCATCAGATAAAGTTGTTGAAATAGTACATCACTGTTCCCGCAGAACTTGATGGCACAACACTGCCTGGTAAATAACAAGAATAAGTATCACTTCCCTAGCATTTTGTTGGAGCGGCCGGCCAGGAGATGGTACATGGCCGCCATTTTCCCCCACACAGGTAGAGATCCCCTTGACAGTGAGGACAGCTCTCGTATAGAAGGGACTTTGTGGGCTATGGTTCATCCCATCTTGTTGCTACCTAACATTGTTCCATTTTCTTTGTATGTTGCTTTCATTTATTGAAATAAAGACTGTTGAAATCAATGTACTGTTTCTAAAATCAGTGTTCAAACTTGGGTATTAACCTCTTCTGGTATACCACTACACATAAACTTAGGTATAACCCTCTTCTGCTATACCACTACACATATTTAACTTGGGTATTTACCACTACACATATTTAACTTGGGTATAAACCTCTTCTGCTATACCACTACACATATTTAACTTAGGTATAAACCTCTTCTGCTATACCACTACACATATTTAATCCTTTATAAATCCAGGTTTGTTGACTCGGGAGCACTTTTTTACAACTGTTTCCTCTCAGTCTATAAATCCAGGTTTGTTGACTCGGGAGCACTTTTTTACAACTGTTTCCTCTCGGTCTATAAATCCAGGTTTGTTGACTCGGGAGAACTTTTTACAACTGTTTCCTCCCAGTCTATAAAATCAATTTCTTCACCAAAATATTTCAAGAACAAATGTTTTACAACCATGCTAATATCACCTTAAAGTACTTGTACAGAATGTAACTTTTGCTAAGTAAAAATATTGCTTTGTTCTTTGAACTTTATAAATGTTCTTTTCATCTGTTGTGCTGTTTGTATTGTTTTAATTTATTACCAAGGACAGACTATAAAAGAGGTTCTTAAGCATATATAAATCTCTGTCCTTACAAAATATAGTTTTACTATACTTACAAAATAAAGTTTATTTGATTCAGGTCAGGTTAGTTCAGTTCTCTTACATACATGAGTGATTCCCCTTGGTTTGTGTACAATTCTGCCAGCGCTAGCCTCACCTATCTGGTTTGTGAGTTCTCTTACATGACTGATCACATTGATTGATGTACAAATAATGAACCATATGTTGTAGACTGAGGGCATTGTTGTTGGTATGCAGGTTTTGGGTTCGTATCTGTGGCGAGCACCAGGCCCTGTGCTGGAGGAGTTTTTAAAGATGGATGGCTTCTACTTGCTGGCCAATCAACTCAGCGCTTTCCCAGTTGGCCAGCAGCAAATGGAGGCTGCCTTTTCTCTCATCATGTCTCACACCTTCACCTTTCAGGATCAGTGAGTGATTGTTTTACCAGTACAGTAAAATTTGCTTTGAGCGACCACACCTCAGTGCAGGCTATGCTGGCCACTCGATACCAGTACAGGTGTGTATCACAAAGAAAATGTACTTTAATTACCAAAGGTTCACAATAAAACTAAAGTGGCGATCAAGGTGGAGCAGCAGGCAACATCAATGTTAAGATGAGTGGTGGATTTACATTTTGGCCTTATGACCCCACCCGGGTCTGCCCATGGGGTGGGGTGGGGTTAATTATTTTTTAGTTCCCAGGGTCACCCTGGTCAGCCCCTCAGGGTGGGTTTTCCTTTCTATTCTGGGGCATGCGTTTCTGTCTACCCTTGGTCCATTCACCTGTATTTTCCTTTTTTAAACTCTCCCTACTGTCTGTGCTGCCTGTAGCTCTTGATATTGGATATGTGTTGCTAAATGGTCTTAGCTTTATTTAGGCCCCATGTTGTAGGTTTATTTAACGTATTGGGCCGGCTGGCGACATATATTCAATATTCTGTTTAGTTTTTTTTTCACAAGCAGTGCAGGCACGTCCTGAGAAAGTCTTGTTGCTGTCGGGATGTTAAGCAATGTACAATCAATCAATCGTTTTGGCCTTGTGTAGTATGACCTGGAAGCAATTGAGATGCATTCTGGCACTCTTGTCGAAAACTGAAAAAAAACAACACCGAGTTTTAATGATACTCCCAAACCAAAAACATGAGCAACAAAAATATGTGTTCATGTAGTACTGTGTTTTGTTGTTGTTTTTTGGTTGTTGTCTACTGTATTGAAAATATGGTAGACTTTGAGATGGGACTGCTCAGGGCACATTCAATGTCATGCATATGACTTCATGGGTGGGCTGGCCCCAAATTCTGGCAAAGAAGTAACAAGATAAAACAAGATATGGATTTCATCCCAAAGTCTACCGTATTGTTGAGCACACATGCTTTTTTCTTTAGTAACATTCAGAGTTGTTCCTATTTTTAAGCTTATCCTGATCCAGCTCTCTCCACCCTAACCCACACTACGCTCTGATCTACACACACAGGCACATACACAGACAGACACATGGCATTTCACACCAGTTGTACGTTCTGTGGGCTGTCATAGCCACAGCCACTCTGAAGAAGAACAATAACATGAGCAGCAAAACAATGTCACTATAAGAATCATGTCATGGTATCGCTAGTCCTAGAATATCATGTGCACAGTGACAAAATTGATCTTTTACGTCACTCATCATAGAAAGGATCAAAACTTAATAATTTTCTAGGTGATTTTCATACTTAGAACTTTCAGGCCAGAATTTGACCTATTCATTCCCAAGATCCAGGACAAACAGCAGGCTTATGTAAATACTGTTTATAAAAAATTGTTCGGGTATTCAAGCATTTTAAACTGTTTTAAAACTAATTCCGAAATTTAAAAAAAAATTTACATTACTGTCTGCACAGATTTTTAAAAAATTTTTTCTAATAGTAATGTTTTAATTAATTATTTGATTAATAGTAAAATGAATTAATAGCAAGAAGTTGAAGAGGTACAAAGCTGGCTATCGAACACATTAAGTGCCTTCCTTTATTTTAGCTTTATGCAAGATATCTAATAAGAATAAGAAAAATTACCTTCACTCAACTTCGGGTCAACCAATTTTAATGAAAATGCCATTTTCTCATCAATGTGTATTCTGCTTAAAAATCCCCAAAAGCTGCCTCGGGAGAATTCTTGTAAGGAAAACATCCTAAAATTTCAAGCTTTTCCGTTCACAAACGCCAGCAGTAGTTGCTGTCACGTACACGCACATACATACATACACACACATACACAAACACACATATGGCGCATGGCAACCAAAAGATGTCCTCCAGCAAGATTTGCATAGCTGGGCATGCTGTCATTTTTATCTAGTTACTGCTTTGCCAGAATTTGGGGCCCGCCTGCCCATGACGTCATGTGCATGCTATGGAAGCGCCGTGTGTCGGTCTGTATTTGTGTGTGCTAGTGTGTCAATCAGAGGGTAGGTGGGTTAGGGTGAGAGAGATGGGTCAGAAGGATAAGCATATACAAATATGAACAACTTTCGGCTTCTTAGCTCTGACCACATTCATCAGCTAGGTGACTATAAAATCAAGGTACTGTAGTAGTAAACATTGCCTGCACAAAGCTGACTGTCGTAATGTATTTTCACTATTTGTGTTACGTGAGTCATTGTCTAAAGCGTGCTCATGCGTGTGCGAGTTGTGAGTGCGTGCTTAGAGTTATAATTATTATAAGATAAGCGCATTATAAATACCGTAATTATTATTATTATTAAATGTGCATGTACACAAATAGCAGGTAGCTTTGAAAGCCAATTTTGAATTGTTTAATTGTGCTACAAGAACAGTGTAATAGGTTTCGTTTTCCTCTGTCTGCAGTTACATGCTGAGCGGTCTTGCACAAGTCAGTGAGCTTCAGCAGTCGGCTCCTATCCTGCCTCTCTCATTGCTCAGCAGAACTGTGACAGACATAGCACTTTGCCACAAAAGCCTTGCTGTTTTTGCACAGGTATGGTGATGATTTTAATTTGTGCTTTTTAAAGCAGATTTTCATATTTAAAACTTTTATATTTTATAACTTTTTCCCTACTGTCTCAGCAAACTGTTCTGGATCAGTAGTGATACGCTATAGCCTTTAAGTCCACTGTGGAAAGTGTATGTGTGTATACATGTCTGTGGGCATGCCAGGTGTGTGTGCATGTGTTTTTGAATTGAATGTGCATTTTGTGACAGTTATATTTATGATATATGTGTGGTGATTTGCCTTACTTTACATAAAACAATTTGTACATGTTTACTTTAACTGCACGACTTTTCGGCATGAGTTTTACTAACAATTTGTGTTGTTACTCCTTTTTTTTATTTCCTTACTGCTGAGCAGACAACATTGTAAACTATATCCATGTTTATGGGCAATGAACATTTATCTTATATGTAGCAGAATATCCTTGCTGACATAGAAGCTATCCCTAAACAGAGGTAAAACTGAAGTATTTGGGAAAAGAATTGGACACTCACACGCATGCACATACACACACACACACACACACAGACTGAAGGAGATGGTGAAAAATATCTGCTATTTCAATTAAAGGAAAAAGTAAAAGCTTTGCCTTTTATCCTGCTGTTTCGATGGTGGTTATGTTGAGAAGTGGTTGTTCAATAAAGAAACAAACATGTAAGCAGGTGAATACTTTAACATGTTAACACACGCACACAGATGCACACAAGCTCACGCATGCACACACGCACACACACACACAATCACACACACATACACACACTCACATGCATTTACACTCAAGGAGACGGTGAAAATGTGTGCTATATTAAGTAACGAAAAAAAGGTAAAAGTACTGATCATAAGCAATGCACTACATCTCACTCTAGAGACACACCCCCACCCCACCCGCATCCCCACCCTTTCCAACCCCCCTCCACTCCCCGGCGCAATCAGATTTTGAAATCTCTAGTAGAAAAATCTTCTGAACTTACTACATTTTTTTCTGATGCGTAGTATATAAACTTAAACTTTAAACTTTATTCCAAATATATGTTGCCACGTACAGGAAAATTTGTCTCGCCACCTCAGGTGCAACTCGCAATCACCCACACTCGCACAACAGTTTACAAACAACAAATGGACAATGGCTCGGGACAGGTGAATCCTGGCCGTCTCCAAGGCGTCTCATGGCCGGCACCAACGGCCCCAACCCGACCTGAACCTCTCTAACACAAAGCAAACTAAGGACAGCCCTATTATAGTATCTCTTAAACATGTAATATGTTTTTAAACTTTCTGCTTGGCTGAGACTAGTTACACAAATGAGAAATACGCATGAACCCCCCAAAAAAAGAAAAAAAAAGACGAATTATACTTTCACATTTGCTACCTGGGGGCATGTCGCTATAAGAACAACGCCGGCTATTAGACAGTCGCTCCAGCATAAACAGTCGCCACCTTAATTATAACTTAACTAGTATATAACTTCATAGTCATTTTTAAAGCAATAGTAGTAGAAATACAGCATTAGCGTGAAAGCAGTCCAAAATGGTTTCTAAAGAGTACACACATGCACACGCTGTTGTAAGAAATACAGTCACTATGTAGGGGAGGTGTCTGTCATCATATCATTCGGCTGGAATGTGGGGGCCTGACGCTTGCTGGTATTCGCTTTGTTGTATGCACTCGTGCTATTCTGCAGGCAGTGATGTTGAGCGTGGCGTTGGTAGAGCCACTCCTGAGGTGATGAGATGAAGGGGAGAAAAGCACTTTGGTTGTATTGCGACAGCATAATGCGCGCTGTTCATCGGAGATCCACATACGAATGGTACCAACAAGAATCAGGGTGTATCAACTCCCAGCAAAGCATTGCAGGGCGGAGGAAAATATAAAATCCAATTGAACAGTCATATGTGTATAGTGTTCATAAATCAGAGAGACTTATGTAAACTACTGTGCACAGAGCTGTGACATGAAACCCATGATCTGTATCTGCCTTTCTACTGTTTTTACATTTTACTTCAACTTGATTTAGATCAAATGTAGAAGAGTACTAAAATCATTAGTAATGTCAAATTACAGTGTTCTGTTTCATTGTATCTGGCATTGTGACCCCATCCTGGATCCGTCTGTGTATTTTCCTTTATCTCTGCGATCTTTTGTGATTGTTTCATATTAAACTTTAAACTTTATTTTCTGTTGCCGTCTAGTGCAATTCAGAGAACAGCGTAATATTACAAAATTACTTCACTTTTTTTTAATCAAGCCAAGATAGCCTTAATAAACAGTAGCATATAGTGCATGATTTTGATTATTTATTATTTCTCTTCACAATATTTTTTGTTTGTTCAATGATAATATCTGACAAGTTTTGTTCTATTATTTCTTTCAGTCTTAACTACTTTTTAGTTCCCAGGGTCAGCCCCACAGGGTGGGTTTTCTCCTCTATTCTGGGGCATCTGTTTTTGTCTACCCTTGGTTCATTCACCTGTATTTTCCTTTTTTAAACTCTCCCTGTCTGCGCGGCCTGTAGCTCTTGATATTGGATGTGTGTTGCTAAATGGTCTTAGGTTTATTTAGTGTATTAGACCGGCTGGCGACATAAATTCAGTATTCTGTTTAGCTTTTTTTCACAAGCAGTGCAGGCACATCTTGAGAAAGTCTTGTTGCTGTCGGGACATTAAGCAATGTACAACCAACCAACCTTCCTTAATGTTAAAATATCTACTCGCATAAAAATTCAACATTTTCACTTTAGTTAAGCTCTTTCACAAAGAGGGCAGCTTCTGTCCATGCGCTTCTGTCCATACTTGGGCTTTATAAAGAAAATGTTCATTACACTAACAAAAGCACAGTATATGCCCGGTTAATAGGCACCCCAGTTAATAGGCACACTTCAAGACACATTATATGCCCAGTTAATAGGCACGTTTCAAGACACAAAATATGCCCATTTAATAGGCACATTTCAATACACAGTATATGCACGGTTAATAGGCACATTTCAAACGCATGTGTGTATTAACCCATGCTGAAGAAAACTAATGTGAAAAGTAGGTCATCGTGACCTAATTAGTTACTGCATGTTAACTAACACTTCCTGTCGGACACTAAATACATCGCTAGTAAACTCAAGTATGTATAGGGATGCAAAAGATCATTAGTTTGTCTAATCTGATGCTGTCTCAACTGAAAATGACAGTAATTTCCAAATACCCACACAATTATTGAAATATTACAGTGGCCTACTTTTGGACCCAACCACGCTCACTTCTGGTTTAGTGACAACATGTTTCCCTTGCTCAAATGAATCACTGATGTCCAAAATGTAATATACAAAAAAGATTTTGTTTGTTACAAGATATACAGGATAACCTCAAATATCCACTTTAAGGGCCCTCGCTAAATATAGATGCAGGCAGTGTGGCTCTCAAATGTTCTGGCTGGTTATTTCAGTGTCAGTATCATCTGCTACAGGATTAGTTCCTACCTACACCTGCCAGATGGGAGTTCCCTTTTGACTTCAGTGTATCTCATGCTCTCTCCTCAGTGTACACTAGACTGGACTCCACAGCTGCTGTGTGCCTTATAAAGGCCCTCAACTGGCGGAGTTCAAACTCGGCAAACTCAGTTTGTGAGCTCAGGGCCCTAGCTGGGTATTTTAAAAACGTGTGGGCCAGAACAAAATGACTGAATCTCAGCTTTAATACAGACTGTGTGCTCAATTTGACACCTTTCCGGGCAGCTCCTACAGCCAGACTGGTTCCAAACGTCATGCTGTTTACTAGCTCCTTTGGACCACACTTGCACCCTAGGCTCTCCAGCCTCACGTCACGGTGTGGGCATGACACAGGAGGCAGCGGATCTGAACTATACTCACAAGAAACAACAGTGACGAAGCTGCCCTCGGCGCCATTGAGGCCTTGCCAGTGCCAACAGTGTAGGAGCTCTCCAAATCTGTTGACTCAGCCTGCGGAAATACCCAGGAAAGTGACAGGATACCACCCGAAGTCATCAGGTGTGGGAAGCCTGCCCTGCTGCAGCCCCTCCACAATATGCTCTGCCTCTGCCACTATCATCAAGGGAGACCATAGTGACTGCAACAACTACAGGGGCATCTCACTCCTGAGCATTATGGGGAAGGCTTTTGCCCCCATACTCCTCAACATGCTTCTGTCACTGGTATCCCGCATTTACTCAGAGTTCCTGTGTGGTTTCAGAGCCAGGAGATCCACCATTGACATGATCTTCATGGTGCAGCAGCTTCAGGAGAAATGCAGCGAACAGGGGATGCCACTCTACTTGGCATTCATTGACCCGACGAATGCCTTCAAACTGGTCAGCAGAAAGAGACTCTTCCGCCTGCTTGAGAGGATCTGCTCTCCTCACAAACATGATGGTCTCCTTTCAGGAGGACACGAAAGGTACAGTTCTGTGTGAATGTTCATCCCCATCAGTGGCGGCGTTGAACAAAGCTGCATGCTGGCACCAAAATTCTTCAAGATCTTCTTCTTGATGCTGCTGGCCTACGCCTTGCTTTTCTTCAGGTGGCATCTACCTGCACGCAAGATCTGAAGGAAAACGCAGCAGTCTGCCTCGACTGCGGGCTAAAACGAAGGTAAGGGAGGTCCTTATCAGAGTAATGCTCTTCACAGAGGACTCTCAATTCCCACACTGAGGAGGCCCTCCATGACTCGCAGGCATACAAGAACACTGAGATGACTAAGGAGCGCATCAGTCTGATCTTGGCCACTAGCGCAGTCTGCGTCAACGGCAAAATAGGAAACTGGTTTAGGACTACAGTCAGAGTCAGACAAGGCTGCTTGCTCTCACCTACTCTTTTCAACATCTTCCTGGAAAGAATCATGACAGACGCTCTGAAAGATCATGAAGGAAATGTCAGTATTGGAGGCAGAACAATCACGAACTTGCGCTTTGCGGACGACATTGATGGCCTTGCAGGAACAGAGAAGGAGCTAGCTCAGCTGGTGGAAAAGCTGGACAGTACAGCCATTGCGTATGGGATGGATATCAGTGCAGAGAAGACCAAACTGATGACAAATAACATGTGGCATTGGCACTGACGTCATGATTGGAACCCAAATATTAGAAACAGTTAATAAATTTAAATACTTAGGAGCCATTGTGACAGATGAGGGGTCAAAACCAAAAATACTGTCCAGGATTGCACAGACAACAACAGCACTGACGAGATTAAAGACCATATGGAAGGACAGAAACATCAATTTTGCAATTTTAGATTGGGGGGATACTTGTGCTCTATGCTTCGTAGCTCCAAGAGTTAACAGCAGAGTATTATGTGGTTTGCAGGTTAGAAAGAGAATTTTAAAAAGATTAAAACAATTGAATGTAAAGTGTAAACAGTATCATCTATTAAAAAATACTGAGCGTTGAATCTTTGTCTTGTTTTTATTAATGTGTAGTGTACATGGGCTTAGTACAGCCAATAACAGATTCAGGTTGAAAAGTTGTAAACAAAACATGAGACAGGCTTTTCAAAAAGGGCCTATACTGTGCTTGCCACTGGTAGTTGCTTCTCCTGTGATCTCTTTAATTTACACCAATACATTTAAAACAATGATGTTTGCATGTTTTGTAGTTGTTGGAGAGCACTCCTTTGATGAGCAAGGTGTTAATGGATGTAGGACTGGCAGAAGTGCTTTGCAACGTGTTGTATGCTGTTCACTTTCAGTGCGCAGGGTAAGTATACATTAAGTGAACCTTTGAAATAAAAAGAAGGTCCATGGTAAAGCGCCTGCCACGAATGCTAAAGGTGCAAGGTTCAATACTTGGTTAATGGAGTCGGACTTTTTTCCTCTAGTAAGTGTCGCCATTAATTTGGGCAGACTGTCAGGGTTTCTTTCTCCGGGTACTCCAGCTCTTTCTCCCCCACCATTTTGGAACCGGTTTCAGGACAATTTATAATTTCAAATACAAGCAATCAAAATTTCCGAAACTTTAGGAGCTGAGCTGACTCTTTGCACCACATGAATGTCAGCTGTGTTTGGCTTGTACTATGTTCAGCGATAATGTGTGTTTCACGTGAGCATGTGTGTTGGTTCAGTTCATGGTGCTTTGAGTGGATTCGCAGAATTGGGTAAAGCGCCTATATAATGACCGGTATTATTATTATATTCCAGGATATCAGTTAGAAGTAGGTAGGAAACAGCACTAGCAGTGGAGAAAAATGCACATCATAGACTAATGATCATAGATCTAGTTGGCCTGAGCACAAAATAGAAGCTCCCCGAAAGGGGATTATGTACTAATTACTGGACTTGCAGCCTCTTGATAAATGCAAATTTAGATTTAGTTTCCCAGTTGGGGGTCCAGTGGGGGTTCGGAGTGGGGAGGGGTCCAGTGTAGACAGCTTTGTGATCTTGTTAGCAGACAATCATCCATGCTCAGGGAAGGTAAGGAATTTCTGGATACTTGCAAAGAATGTTTTAATTACTGTGGTTTCTGCTGGAGGCATAAAGTCCATGCCCCCACCCAAACTTAAGTTTCCATGCATTCTAATTTTAAGATTAAAGCTACAAAAATGGGGAAAGGCAATGCAGTCAAGGTTGATTTGATAATTAAATAAAAACGGGGAGACTACAGGAGCATACATTCCATATGAGGTAAGAGCTACTTACCAGTAGGGAAAAGCACCAGTAAGGGAGAGAACTGCATGTGCATCATAGACCAGTGATCATGGATCTAGTTCGTCTAAACACACACATGAGAAATAGAGGAGCTTGAGCTTTGGTGAACTGTCGGTTGACAGAACACCTTGATTCTGCCTGAAAATGCCATTGACTGCAAAGCCAAGGTCACTGAGGAGTAAAATTATTCTGTTTGTTCCCAACCCACAATGTCTTTCTCAGTTGATTTGAATCAAAGACTAAAGCAAATTGATATGTTGTGTATTTGTGTCGTGGTATTTTGTTTTAATGCAGGACTGTCAGTGTGGAAGGTGTGGACAGTGTGCAGCTGCTACTTTTGGATGTCCAAAACATTTTCTGCCTTGTTGCAGTCTCTCACTTCAGGTAAGAGGTCCGTTGACATTGAGACTCAGACTGCCCTCAGCTCTCAATTGAAAATGAGTGTGGTTTTGTGAGCAAAAAGATTGATAAAAAACTTGACAGCTTCATGAAGAAGATGTAAATAGCTAGATTTTTCCAGAGCTTTTATTGTCTCACATCCAAGAGCAAAAGCAAATATGTATACTGAACCATTAGTGATCTATCCATCGTCAATCAGTGGTAATAGTTTTAACGTTGGCATTTTATTGGACATTGTTCAAGCCACAGACCTCAAAGTTAGTGCAAGGATTCTTGTGATGAGACCTTTGTAAGAATCAACAGGACTGACCTAATTATTGCCACATTTGACAAAAATTATACACTCTCAAGTACTATTTTCAAAATCAAAACCAAACTTTGTAAAAAGATAATAATTAAGACCTTGGCATGTATACTAATTTAGGCAACCTCTCTGCAAGGTTAACTATAATGAGGTAAAACAAATCTGTGAAAAATTCCCACATTGCCATCCCATTTCTCTGAGGTTATAAGAGACACAAATTATCAAGAGCCTTTCAGTAAGGGTGCACATGTAAATCTATGCCTCTTGCACATGGAAGGAGTTGGCTGTGTATTTCACAACCACCTCCTTCTTCTTTTTCTGTGTTCCAGTCATCTGGTCATGCCTAGATTATCAGTCTCATCTAGTGTATGAAGCCTGTGGTCAGTTTTAGGGCGGCATTGGTATCCCACAGCTTCTTTTCAATATCTGGTCCTTGGGGCCATGTTGATGTCCGAAGCTAGTGGTGTAGTGGGCAGTGCTGCAGGACGTGCTCCACGATCAGGGCTCCCGTTTCACAGGGACAGTCACTTGTGTGAAGAGAAATAAGAAAGTACAATACAAGAGATTTTTTGACGACGTCATCTTTTTACGTTTTTTGATAACAAAACACTCGTGTGACGTCACCTTTCATTTTTCCCGGATTCTAACTATTGTCTCTGACAAAACCTAATCACACATTGTTAAAAAAAAAATGATGACCATTTCCAGTCGAGAATAGTTCATTTCTGAGACCCATTGTCTTAAGTTGACCTTAATTAATTACTAATTACGGTCATTAACGTCTACACGATCGTTTCTCTCAAATCAAACTATATTCTGACAGTACACTGTTAAATATAACAATGACATTACACACACCTCAATAATTAGAGAATTACTCTTATTGTCTCCCAATACTGTCAGATTTGATTTCTCAGGAAAGCAATTTTCTCAGTCAGATACATTTCTCAAAAACCGGCTAGGTTTACTACTCTTGCACCGCGCCCATACACGTCACGCGTGAAAAGATGTTTAGAAATGTGTAGTGCAGGCAAGTTCACAGGGGGACCGCTCAGTGCAAACTATTCAATTGACTCTGTTTAAGCACGGCTCTGAACATAACAAGCCAAACATACGCGCACACACACAGACACGCCAGTTGCAAACCAAGATAATTCAAGGGCAGTGCCAGATTGTCATACAAGTTATATACATAGGCATACACACACAGACACACACACACACACATACCAACACATAAACACACACACGCACACGCACATGCACACGCACGTACGTACATACATATAAACAAACTAACATAAAACATGTATAAACAAAAACATTAAGTACAAACCTTACAACACAGGTACACATCATTTTCACAAGGGTAATATCCCATGACAATCACACGCCTGTCAGAGCTGGTAGACCATGTCTGCCACACACACTCAGTATGCTGTTGTGGTCTATACAATTTCAGCTATGTTACACATGGACCCTTACATGCGTAGGCTTTTCCTCAAAATCATGACGAGACTAATTTTGGTGCAGGTGTTTATGACTCACTGTAGGCAAACAAAACGACAGTTTTTCTATGTTACATATACACAGACTTAAACAGGATAGGTATCACTTTTCAGCACAGGTATATTGTTCTCTTTATATCTCTTTGTGAGTAGACTGCTGGTTTTTAGCGACATACGTTTTCCACGAGCCAGTCCAATACACTCCCGCACTCCCTAGGACTACCTGAAAAGTTTCTCTCGTTAACGTGAATTGTTGTCTGCTGAATGGTCTGCCCTGACTGTTGCTCATGTTGCTAGGTACTGAAGTGACGCATTTATACATTAACATACATGTCTTCATAGCCACCTCACATAGAGAAAGAGGTCTGATTTAAAAGTTTATATAGATGTGCTATTACGTACCTGTCTCTTTAATCCAGTGAACAGTAACATTAAAAGGCTGTAGACTTGTTTACCCTGCAGTGAGTCACGTAACACCTGCCTGTTTGCACCACGGAAATCAATCTAGTCACACACACACATGCGGGTAAACCCACTGTGACTGAGACTTGGGAGCCCTCATACAAATCACTCAAGTACACAATCCACGTTAGTTAGCCTCAGGCTTTTAGAAAAAAGCCATTTGAAGTCTATCTATACCATTATTTTTCAGTCAATACCCTAAAACACGGCTATTAGCGAGTGTGTGCACGCACTTGTAAAAAAACATTTAAGCAGGTGTTAAAGTGATAAAAGTAATTACAAAATAATGTATAATTTGGTTTTGTTATAAAATAAATCACTCATTGTTTTAACAAAATCAAATAACAACATTTTTATTCTATTATCTATTGTAATTATTTGCACATTTTGTTATTTACTTTTGACAATATATGTACTTTAGTCAAGAATTAAAGCATAATTTAATAGAGCAAGGGAAGTAACTTTTTTTGTCTTGCTGAAATTTTTACAAAATTACTTCCCTTGTATTAACTTTTACTCAGAAAATTTTGTTATTGAACAGGGGTGATTTCTTCCTTTTCTGGTGCTCAAGTCATGGGTAAAATTAACAAGTTACTGTCTATGTTACTGCCTAGATGTTTCATTTGGCTCTCACTTGACCAGGGTGTGTGATTTTTAATTTACTGCAAAGCCAATAATCTCCAATACTGTGTCCCCCCACCCGGGTCTGCCCTGGGGGACTTGGGTGGGGTTAGGTATTTTTTAGTTCCCAGGGTCACCCTGGTCAGCCCCACAGGGTGGGTTTTTCTCTCTATTCTGGGGCATGTGTTTCTGTCTACCCTTTGTCCATTCATCTGTATTTGCCTTTTTAAAACTCTCCCTACTGTCTGCACTGCCTGTAGCTCTTGATATTTGATATTGGATGTGTGTTGCTAAATGGTCTTAGCTTTATTTAGGCCCCATGTGTTAGGTTTATTTAATGTATTTGACCGGCTGGCGACATACATTCAATGTTCTGTTTATTTTTTTTTTTTTTTTTTTTTTTTTTTTTTTTTTTCACAAGCAGTGCAGGCACGTCCTGAGAAAGCCTTGTTGCTGTCGGGACGTTAAGCAATGTACAATCAATCAATCAATCCAATACTGTGTCAGGTATGCTTGCTTAAAAAGACAGGGTTATTGAACATGACACCACAATTGAAATCTGTGAAACATGTCATTTATAAGCCCACTGAGAGAGACACAATATAGGTCTGGGGTAAACTCAAAAACTATTGGCTACATTTTGCTGAATGGTACAAACGTATAAAATTACTATTAATGTACTTCCTAGGAAACATGATTTTGCTTGATAACAATTTTTGTTTTTTGTTTTAATTTTTTAATTACATTATAAATGAACCCTGATGAAATCTTTCTATTGAATGATATCAATGCTGTAGAGAACAAAAACTTAGACTGAAAAAAACAGCGGCTTTTGTCTGTGATTGTCTCAGGCAAATCAAAGGCTTATCTGGGTAGACAATACATGACAGAGGATATTGAATCTCTAAGCTCTGACGAACTAATCAAGCTTCATTCAAAATATGAGAACCACATTGCCTCACTAATGACACGTGATTTGAGTCGATCTCTTGTATGCCTATACACAAAAGCAGTGAGTCACTTTCTACCTGTGGATTGTGACAGTCTATCACATGACCTTGAAAGTAATCCTATTGTTTCAAGTTCAATTGGCAAATTAGCATGTGTCATGTTTTACAAGTTCGGAAATTACCTTGCTCCTGTCGTAACCCTTCTTGTTACCGGGAGTCATATTGATTTTTCAAAAATAAATTTTCTAGAGAAAGAAAAAGAAGGATCAAATGGACGAGAACAAGATGACTACACAACAGAACCCGGACCCTGTTTTGACACAGGTTCAAACTGTGACTAAGGCTAAAAGTCCAGGCAGGGTTGAGGCTGGTAAAAGATTAGCCGAATATAACAGACAAAAAAAATTACAGCTTCAAGCGCAAACAGAAAAGGCTCATGTGACTGACCAGGCGTTAGGACCGTCAAGACCGTCAGAACTGTCAGGACTTTCAACACCCCTGTCACACCCACATCAAAGTGAAAGACCTTCAACCCAGTCTAATTCTGAAACAGCAAAATATGTAGTTGCCGGATTTGTTGTCGGATTTGGTTACGTAGGTTATCAATTATACAAAAAATACAAACCACAGACTCGTACAGTGACCAAAAAATCAGACACTCCAAAAACAAAACCAGAAGTCGCCACATTACCAGTAACATCCAAAGCCGTTGACCCATTTTATATGCAGTAAATAAAAATATTATTTTAATTTTTCTTGCCTTAGAAAATGAATGACTCAAAGAACATGATGAACCTTGTGTATCACTCTGCCGTAATCAGTGGATTAGCAGTAGCTTATTCTATGCTGGGGAAAAGTCTACTCAAAATGAAATCAGCAGACCTGAGTAGACTCGATTTCGAAGACAGTGCTAAGCTAATTGTAGTTGTCACAGCGTCGATTGCGACAAAAGATTTTCTTGTCAAGCAAGGAATTATTCCCGAAAATGTTTCTATGTAAATAAAAATATTATGGCGACGATAGCTATTATGATAGGAGGTGCTATGGTTAATGCTCTGGCATTTAGTGGCTCTAATTATCTCTTTTCAAAAATGGGTAGAGAAGAATCTGCTCTGGAGATGAGACGACACAATGAGGCGTCAGAAAAATTAGCACAAGCCCAGCAGGAATATGAAAAGAATAGAATTGAGAAACTTGATTTCATCAATGAAAAATTGAGGCTAGAAGGTCACGCACAGCATACGTTTTCAAATACAGACGAAGCAATCAGGGAATATTTTCTTGTCACAGGTGAAGACATGTGTATCCTGAAACCAAAACTAAGTGACTATTACAAACCAAGCACACAACAAAGAAACGGAGAGATAATCTTTGTTCTAGTGGGAATGACATTTGTTTATTTTACAGGAGTTTTCATTGCTAGAAAAAATGGCAGCCGAAAATAAACTATCGAAAATATATTACTCACCATCAGGCTATTGGAAAGGGCAAACAGCTATTCAGAAATTACATGCCGCTGTGGGCGGAGATATAACACTCAATCAAGTCAAGCAATGGTTACAGAGACAGGCAATTTGGCAGATATATCTCCCTGCTCCAAGAAAAATAACAAGACCCCATTTTGAAAACACATCACCAAATGACACGCACCAAATGGACCTCCTGTTTCTTCCACACGATACAATAAGAAAGAAACGATACAAGTATGCACTGACTGTTGTAGACATTGCTTCAAGGTACAAAGACGCTGAACCCATATCTGACAAAACTGCTAACACTGTTGCGACTGCTTTATCTAGTATCTATAAAAGAGGCCCCTTAAGATACCCCAGACTTGTACAAGTTGATGACGGATCAGAATTCAAAGGTGCAGTTAATCAGTTATTTGCGAAGCATGGCATACTGGTCAGACGTGGTATTCCAGGCGTGCACAGATCGCAGGCAATTGTTGAAAACTTTAACAAACAGTTATCAGAAAGACTTTTCAGTTATCCGCCGTGAGATGGCCTTAGTCGCCTGCTCGGCGTTAAACCCAAATAACTCTAACTCTAACTTTTCAGTTACCAGTATTCTAAGGAACTCATGCATGACACCCGTAACACTGAGTGGGTTAAGAGATTACCACATGTGATAAAAGCAATGAACAATGAAGGACATCCTAAGCCTGCTGATGCTATTAAATTAAAAACAATTACAGAGCCAAAAACAGGACCAACCCCAACCCCCACCCCGGCGCCAGACACAAGTTTATTTACCAAACAGGTGAGATATTTATATCAACCAGGTGAAGCTGAAAATGACGTAAAGCGCAGGGCAACAGACCCCATCTGGTCAACGTCCGTTCATAATATAAAAAAAATAATTCCCGGTCCAGACGCAACAATATATTATCTGTACGACCCTGCACCCCAGAGGGCATTTGTCAGAGAAGAATTACAGATTATTCCCTCAGACACCGTTACTCATTTCAGTAACTAAGTCGTCAATTAATTCATCAACCAGTTCATCACAAATGTCTTCAGATAACTTGAGTCTGTAATGTCCAGGTGCATAAGCCTTTTCCTTAGTGTGAAACACTCTTTTCGTGTCCCCAACTGCCAGTGATTTCTTATGTGTTTGGATCATTTCAAGATTATGTTTATTTGATCTCAGTGACTTGTTTGGATAATCAGGCATCAATGCACCATCTAACACTTGCTTGTAATGTTCATGACGAATGTCTTTATTTTTTATCGCTGTTTTTTTTTATTCCTTTGGCTTTCGACTGACTACCTTTCTGGTGCAGTATAGAATACATTTTTGATCTCAGTCCAACATACTCAACTATTGGCACACCATTTAGTTCATCCTTAAACTTCCCAGGCACTTTCTTGTTTTGTGTGCTAAACAGTGGATGATCTTTAGGATAGTCAGATGTGTCATACATGTGTAACTCTGTTTTCATGTCTTCATAAAAGTCTTCAGTACACACGTCAATGATCATAGAGTCAGTGTCAGTGTATAACAGACGACACTCAGGATACTTTGGTTTGAAGTAATCATAATAAAATTCAAGCATCAGCAGTTTTGACAACTCAAGAATTGCCATACCAATGAATACTGGCTTGTCCAGTTTGACAATCTTTTTTTTGAGTGACACTGCATACAATGATGAATGAAACTCTTTGTACCCTGTGTACTGTGGCTTGCCTGTAAGTTTAATTGCACCCAATTCAGTTGTGACCAGTCTCACATCTTTTCTGTGATGAGGATTTTCCATAGTCTTGCCAAAACAGGCATTGTTCATAAGCTTAAAGAAGTCTTTGTCAAATGCAGTGTTGCCGTCTCTGGCACGAAGGGTTGTGTTCTTCATTATGTAATCTTTCATGAAAGCACTCTGATCAAATTGGATTCCTCTGTGAACTTTCTTTAGTACTAACCCGTGTCTGATGTAAAACTGCAACAAGCGGTAGTGACAAACGTAATTGAATTTGTCATTTAGATTTGGTACAAGTTTAGTGTCTTCTTTTTTCCCTGTCATACTCATTTTCTCAACAGCTAATGGATAATCATTATGGTAATCGTGTAGGTGGTGTGGATACTCCAGGTCTACTTCAAAGATCCAACCCTTAGGATCGTTTCGGTCAAGATTCATAATATTGTTTGTTAACCCTGACTCTGTTACGTCGTACTGTGACAAATCATACAGACAAAAGTTTTTCAAGGGCAATAACTCACACTCCAATGTAAAAGCAGTTCTCCTATATGGAGCAGAGACATGGAGATTGACAAAAACCACAGTCAACAGAGTACAGACCTTCATGAACAGTTGCCTTAGAAGAATTTTGAAAATCCACTGGCCAGAGAAGATCAGCAACGTCAGACTCTGGGAGAGAACAGAGCAGATAACAGCAGAGAATGAAATTGGGCGAAGAAGATGGGGATGGATTGGTCACAGTCTGAGAAAGCCAGCTTCCAGTATCACTAGGCAGGCATTGTCATGGAACCCCCAGGGAAAGAGGAAAAGAGGTAGGCCAAGAAACTCCTGGCGTCGAGACCTCCAAGCAGACATCAAGAGACTGGGAACCACCTGGAGTAGAATCGAAGGAGAAGCACAGGACAGGAGTTGCTGGAGGTCTCTCGTCGACGGCCTATACCCGGGTAGGGGTGACAGGCGTAAGTAAGTAAAGTAAGTAATAACTCACACATCGCGAACCCATAAAGGTTATTAGCGTCAAGGTACGTAATGAATGACCTTGACCTTGAGGGGTCAAACCCAAGGTCACCATGGGCGTCCATATATTTATTGTTGGCTCTGGCATAGTTGTTTGAAGCTATACTAATGCCTCCCCTCAATCCACATTCCACCATTTCACCCATCGTATGATCAGACAACAGGTCTATAGATATCTTACTGGATTTCAAAAATGCATCCCATGTCATGCCAGGACTAGTTATGTAACAAGCAGGGTCAAGTCTGTAGTGTAACAACCCCTTTTCACGGTAACTTTCAAATACGTCTGCTAGCAAACAAACGTCAGCTTTCAAGTACTGGTCATGGTAATCACCAATTGTCTGACATCCTAACTTCCCCCACGCATCAAGTGCGTGTTGATATTCAGAGTCAGAAATACCTTTTCCAGTTAGTGTGGAATAAAATTTCTCTTTTGGTGGCAGTCTTGTTTCTTCAAACACAACCCAGTGATCAATGTTCTCATATGGATAGACACCTTTCTTAATCAAGTCTGGTTCAAAATATTTACTCGTTATTGGATACTCGGTCAGTCCTTCTGCAAGACTAGCCAATCCTAAAGACAAATGTTGCATAGAGTCATAAAATGCTAATTTATCTAACCTAAAAGTCAAGTATTTCTCAGTTGTCTGGGCAATACAACTAATGTTTTTGTACGACTCATCTACAGCCTGCATGATAATGTGTGAATCATATCCTTTGAGATTGTGGAAAAAGATTGGCAGTTTGTATGTCTTGGGATCTGTTTTTAATAACAAGTTACAATTGTTATGAGCAGCTCCTCTGTAACGCCCAGTTATGTGATCATGGTCACGAACTTTATCACCCCCCAGAGGTTGTTCGCAAATCCAACACGTCTCAGCTGTATCAAATTTCAGTTTGTCTTCTTCTGTCATCACCAAAGGCATCTGGCATGTTGTGAGATATTGTACTACCTGACTATACAGATGTCTCATTTCTGTTAAAAACAAACATGCTGCATTTTCACCCCTGTAGATAACAGGCTCTGAATGCAAACCGTCTGACCTAACAATAATGTATCCAAAAGAACACACCACTTGGTCACTCAACTTTATAGTCTTTGGTAATGACTCTGGAACAGGACCTTCATACGGAACAACCAGTGATTCGAAATCTGCGTACACTACAAACGGCAACTTTTGTTGATTCCCATAGTTTTTAAAATACACTTGACTACCAGGATCTGGATACTTAAGTACAGTTTGTATGTCATCAGCTGACCTGCAGTGTAAAACATGTTTGTGCGCTACGTTTATGGAGGAGAATCTTTGTAAACATCTTTTACACACTTCCTGTTTCCTACCATATTTTGATACATGATTATGAATTAGACATGACATATTCCTAATAATTGTGTAGTGAAAGTTATTGTCATCGCCGATTAATAACATGTCAACATGTTTATCTTCTGACTGCCCATAGGTTGGAGCCAGAGGTGATACTCTAATTGGTTGTAACTTGTTCTCAGACTCATTATCCCACACATACACATTTACAGATATACCAGGAGTTAGTTTTTCAAACAAGTCTATGTCCTCTATTTTAACAGGGAACTCAATGCCACTAAAATCAAGTTCATTTACAAATTTGATGTAGTTAGATACACGTTCTGGTTTTGATTTTACAAAGTGTAGTTTAGCAAGCACACACCACATGAAACAATAGTTGTCATTGTTCTGTATGTTGACGACAGCCTTTTTGTTTACTACTTCTGTTGGCAGTGGCAACCATGCTTTACCTAATATAGGATGATACCTAGACTGCTTTAGTTGCAGTTCATGTACATGTCCTTCGTGCCAACCAGACCCCTTCATTCTTGCACTGTCAATCGCCTGGAGGAAGTCTGGTAATAGTCTGTCTCTAAACACGTTCTCTAATTCTCTTCTTGTGTTAACAGTGTGTTGTCTTGTTGATATGTACGACACAATTAATTCACCGTCCACCCTAGTGAATTTGATTTTTGCAACAATCTGAATCTTAACACTGCCTGTCAGAAGATTTTGTTGTATGACAGAAAAAGAGTTTTCTATTGATTCGTAAACATTATTAGTATTGGATACGGGTAAGTTTGTTGTGTGAAACACGTTTCTTAAACTAGATGAGCCAGGGTTTTGAACATTGTCCGTCATTTTTATTTGTCCGACAAAATAATAAATGAAAAAATATTACCGCTGGCTCACCTTGTGTAATACCACTTTATTAACTGTAACACTGTCAATATAAACATTTAGTTTGCGTAGTTGTTTAAATATGCTATAACAAATTTCCCCTAACCAACCATAGTCGGTATCATTAACTTTAAAAGTAGGTGTCTTTAAATCAACTGTCATGCACTCCACATTTGGATGCTCATCGACATAATCCAAAGTCACACTATATGTAGCATATATTTCTGATGGTGCTGAAAGGCTTATGTAAGTCTGTTTGGGTGTTATTAAGTCAGTAAAGTGCATAACATCTTTGAAAAGGTGTGTGAGATCAAGCACCTGTATGATTTGTCCGTCTGTCATTTTTATTGGACAAACAAAAGAATAAATTAATTTACATCAATTTACTAACCCATACCCTGTGGGCTGATCTGTCTTTAAAATGAGCTTTAGATGCTTAGTTGATTTCAGTTTATTTTTTACATCATCACGTTCATGCTTATTTGGGATGACATCGTTTACTCTGAGACAGTCTTCAAAGCTGTCACGATCCTTACAGTAAAACAAACAGATAAACTTTAACTGTTCTCGAAAATCTTTCAGTACAGCATTATATTTTTGAGTGAGAATCCATACACTAACATTTGCGTGTCTGCCACTGAAGGCAAGTTCTGCTAGAGTGTTTCTCTTCTTGACAATGTCTTTCTCTGCAGAGCAGTCATCAACAATAAACAATGTTGGCTGTCCTTCAAATTGCTTGTAAAAATATTGTAGGTAGTCATTCAGTTTTTTCTCAGGGTCGACTAAGTATATGTTGTTGTCAGTCCAAATGAATAAACGGTTGTGATAAGCTTTGTTGTGTTTGATTGTAGGACAAAATATGACAATGTTTTCAAAGTGGTGTATGTATCTTGTTTGTAATAAGTCAAGTACAAATTCAGTTTTACCACACCCTGTGGCACCACAAAATAAGCCACAGTGTGGGTCGAGTGTCATTAAGCTTAGGTTCATTTTAATACACAATATAATTTTAATATATGTGTCCACTCAGTCTGCTTTCTGCAATATTGAGTTGTGGGTCATATATCAGGTACAAATATATGTTAATGGCTGCAGCAGTTTCAACCTTCTTTTGTATTTGAATTGTTATTCCATCACTACCATTCTCGACAGTTCGACCTGACCCATGAAGGTAGTCATCATCCGTACTACGAAGGTCTAGCCACAGTGCATACTTGTTTGTAAGATATTGACCAATCCTAACATCATACAGATGTAGATCTTTGCACGCAATGTTTGCAGGTTTATCTCTAATCCTTCCACCCGCAAAATACTTTGTGATCTCATCGTAGTGTTGATAAGGTAACATTCCAGACACGTACACTTGATTAGGACGGCCTTCAATTGTGCAGGACAAATGTGTAATCTTAGGATTGTAGAATTTTTCTGAATCCCGTTTATATGGATCTGCTGGTTCAACAAACAACATAAGAATACCTTTCAGTGACCTGGCAGGTGTGTTTAAGTTTATGTTCCACATTGGGTCGCTCTTGTCTTTGGGTATTAAACTATGTCTAATCACCCTGTCATAATAAATTGGCAGTCTTGACTGGTACTGATTTTGTATGAGTCTAGCTAGTTCAGTGTGTGTGACAATTTCATATTCCAAGGAAATGTTAGAGATCTTGTATGTTGCATCTGTGGCAGATGATTTTATAACTTTGGAGTAGTCATTGAAAGTTAGTTCAAAACTCAGACGGTCATTCAGTGCCCCTTGATAATAAGGCAGATGAGCTGTGAGGATTTCAAACTCGAGTGGAATGTAAAATCTAGTTCCATATGTTTCTGCTATAATAACTTCCTTTGGTACCCCAGTAGTTGTTTTGTCTCCGGCATTGATTCGAAGTTTCCCAACATTATCTGGCTGTATGCCTTGATTCCCCACCCGGGTCTGCCCTGGGGGAGTTGGGTGGGGTTAGGTATTTTTTAGTTCCCAGGGTCACCCTGGTCAGCCCCACAGGGTGGGTTTTTCTCTATTCTGGGGGCATGTGTTTCTGTCTACCCTTTGTCCATTCACCTGTATTTGCCTTTTTAAAACTCTCCCTACTGTCTGCACTGCCTGTAGCTCTTGATATTGGATGTGTGTTGCTAAATGGTCTTAGCTTTATTTAGACCGCATGTTGTAGGTTTATTTAACATATTTGACCGGCTGGCGACATACATTCAATTTTCTGTTTAGTTTTTTTTTTTTTTTCACAAGCAGTGCAGGCACGTCCTGAGAAAGCCTTGTTGCTGTCGGGACGTTAAGCAATGTACAATCAATCAATGTATGCCTTGATAAATATGATCTTCTCGTTCTTCTCTTGTGAGCCAAAGGTCTTTGTAACAGTAGAACACATCTGAGTCGTCAAGACTAAACACTTCCTGTCCTTCAAGTTTTACTTTAATAGTTTTAACAATTGCTCTGCCAAGATTGTTAACCAGTGTTCTGTTTACGTCTGCATCTGATGAAAGTTCAATATTAAATGCTAGGCGTGCAGTGCCAGGAACAATAACGTCACTGGGACCTAGGTTTGGAAACTTGACTGTAAGTGTTTGGTTCTGGTCTATGGTACTTGGATTGTTTGTGATGACGATTGATTGTCTTATGCCCTTAACACCCAGAGGCTCACGTAGTTTTCTGTATGGGTCTAACTTTGATCCGTAAGACTGTGTCATTTTTATTATGCACAATAAAAAATAATAAATTAATAAAACAATGGCAGCGGGAGGATTTAATCATGAAGATTTTGAAATGGATGACACGTATGATTTTGGTAATACAACAGATATGACAGATATGACAGATATGACTGGTACAAGAAATATTTACAGTTTACGTCATGAACTTTTAGAAACCAAAGTGAACTCATTTTATGATCATGTTGGTGGCCGCCCAGACAACGTAGACCCTAATCAGTTTGAACTTGATGGCAAGGGTCATTTATATTTAAACACTGTTGACAAAGGAAAAGTACTATTGACTAACAAAAAAGACCCTAGTAGGTTTAGGGCTTTAAGTACAATAAAAAATGAAGGTGGTGTTGATGCCTTACGCCAACTTGCCTACCCGGCACCGGCCTCCACGTGGTGTAGGTGGGTAGTCCGCTCAGTCCCTGACTGAGTGGGCTAGCAGACGGGTGCCATCTTTGTCCAGGATTAGGACTTGATGTCAACAGATATGTTGTTCAGCCTTTTCACTGGTCCGGTTTTTAAGGAGCTGTGCTAACCCAGGTCGTACCATTTTGGATTGGTCCTTAAAAATACTCGTGACTTTTTGGTCCTTTGGATCCCAAGTGTTTGCCGTGCTTGGAGACCCGTGTCGGGGGAGAAGAGGATCCTGGTGGCTGAAACACTCCACTTTGGCCTTGACTTCTGCCTAAACGGGAGGCTAGTCGTACCGGCCTAGTCAATCGGCTCTTGTCACGTTGAGCCCTATCCCACTGTTGACATGCGGGTTGCTATACGGAGCACCATGCTATAGCCTTTGCTGCTGATTAGGTGCTTTACGCCAGTATTCCCCTGCATTCAACGGTGTGATAGAAGGCGGTGGCTCAAACGGTTCAATCGGGCTTACCCCCTTGAGTATATCTTTCGGGCAGTCTCCATTGTGCGTCGGCTGGAGACCCGCCGACAGTTGCACTTTCCCTTGTTGGGCTCGGTGGCGGGCGGGGACCCCCGGGGGATGAATATCTCTACTAATATAATATGGATAAAACAAAAAAACCAAAACTAGCACAGAAACGGCATATAGACACCGAATTTGAACATGACAGTGATTCAGACTGTGAGGAAGCGACGCCTCAGGCGTCGGCCGTATGGCCTCGCTTCCTCATTGTCCATAGCAAGGTGAAGGAGAAACCAGTTACCAAGCTGCATCCTTTTCTGGTGGGGGAGACCCTCAGGAGCCGTGTTGGCAGGCCTGACGCCCAGCGCCTCAGGTCTGGTGACTTGCTGGTGGAGTGCCGTACTCGGGCACACTCCAGCGGGCTACTGGGGCTCTCTTCCATCGGAGACACTCCTGTGGAAGTCACACCCCACAAAACTATGAATTCGTCAAGAGGCGTAATCAAAGATCAAGCTTTGGCAGAACTGTCAGAAGATGAACTTGTAAGGAACCTTAAGTCTCAGGGGGTGACTTGCGTCAGGCGCTTCGCTTCCAAGCGAGGTGGTGGGGAGATCCGTCTCCCTACCATCATCCTGACGTTTGGCACCCCCACCCCTCCTACTACCATCTGGGGAGGTTACTACTCCCTGAGAGTGAAAAAGTACGTCCCTCTTCCCCTCCGGTGCTTTAAGTGCCAAAAGTATGGCCATGGGCAGAAGACATGCCGTCAGGCAGAGGCTTCATGCGCCCGTTGCACTAGGCCCGGACACTCTGCTGAGTCCTGCACAGCCACCCCCCTGTGTGTGAATTGCCAGGGGGCGCATATGGCTTCGGATAAGAAATGCCCTCGTTGGATATCCGAGTGCAAGATTCAGCAGGTGCGTGTGGAGAAGGGGCTGTCCTTTCTGGATGCCAAAAAACTGGTTGAAGGCCCTGGTGCAGCTGCGGCTGCCCCAACCTCTAACACCTCAGTGTATACTTTTAGTGCAGCGGTGGCAGGCAAGCGCCCCACCAAAGACTTTTCATGTCAGACCCCAACTTCAAAGAACATTTTTATTTATTTTTTTTCTCCAAAAGAACATTTTTATTCTACACTAATTGGTAAAGGTATTTCTGACTCTGAATACCAACACGCACTTAATGCGTGGGATAAATTAGGATGTCAGACAATTGGTGACCACCACGATCAGTACTTAAAGGCAGATGTTTGCTTGCTAGCAGATGTATTTGAAAGTTCCCGTGAAAAGGGTTTGTTACACTACAGTCTTGACCCAGCTTGCTACATCACTAGTCCTGGCATGACATGGGATGCATTTTTGAAATCCAGTAAGATATTTATAGACCTGTTGTCTGATCGTACGATGGGTGAAATGGTGGAACGCGGATTGAGGGGGGGCATTAGTTTAGCAGCAAACAATTATGGCAAGGCCAACAACAAATATCTTGATGACTTTGACCCCTCAAGGCCAATGTCATTTATTACGTACTTAGATGCTAATAATTTGTATGGATTTGCAATGTGTGAATTGTTGCCATTAAAAAACTTTTGTTTGTATGATTTGTCACAGTATGGCATAAAAAAATTAACAAAATATATTATGGCTCGAGGTCAAAATGATGAAAAGGGTTGGATCTTTGAAGTAGACCTGGAGTACCCACATCATCTACATGATTACCACAATGATTATCCGTTGGCTGTTGAGAAAATGAGTATGACAGGGAAAAAAGAAGACACCAAACTAGTGCCAAATTTAAATGATAAATTCAATTACGTGTGTCACTATCGCTTGTTACAGTTTTACATCAGACATGGGTTAGTACTAAAGAAAGTTCACAGAGGTATTCAATTTGATCAGAGTGCTTTCATGAAAGATTACATAATGAAGAACACCACATTGCGTGCCAGAGACGGCAACACTGCATTTGACAAAGACTTCTTTAAGCTTATGAACAATGCTTGTTTTGGTAAGACTATGGAAAATCCTCATCACCGCAAAGATG